>JARHVA010004162.1:22500-187500 GCA_037957365.1 Torreya grandis | reverse complement strand
CTTAAGCTTACTAACACATACTTTTAAAGGTTACATGACTTAGTTGGAGAACCTAGGGTATTGAGATACACATTCATATCTAGGACCTATGTGAACAATCCAAACATACAATCTACAAAGTGAAAATGGACCCCATTAGGTACATGTGGAATTTCAATATAATGTCCTATAATTCACTCGATATATAAGAATTGGTTTTTAGACATAACCATTGATTCTAGTTTCTCTATTTTTATGGTAGTGTTTAGGCTAATAGAGTGTGGATTCCTAGAATTTAATGAATCATAGATAAGCATCATCTGAAATATTTCTAAATTTATACTTCCCATATTTTATTTTTAATAATTAAATAATATAATTATTATTACTTATTCATGTTTAATAAATGAAATTAATATTTTTCATACCTTTTATATTTATTGTGATCTAAGAATTTCACTCAAGAGAGGATGGTTAGTATGGTGTTAGTTTCAAAATTAAAAAAAAATGAAATAAACACACTAACCATCATAACATCTCTAGGTCTAGACATTAGGGATATATTAGTTAATAAACATTAATAAAACACAAATAAAATTCAAAATAAACCCTCTTTCACCTTCCTTGGATGCTCCAAAATGCTTGTTATAGTGGCTTGCTCGGCTTGTGCTCATGAAGCCCTTGATAATGTAAGCTTGGCTACCTCCATCTCTCCTTGGAAAATTTAACTTATATGTTGGCTTGGATTGGAATAAATTTAGAATGATAAAACTATTTTTATGAAGCTTTGGAATCATTTTTTCATTATCAAGTCTTAGAAATGATGTTCATGGCCTCTCTATTTATAGATTTTTGAGAATGTCTAGAATCAACCTAAACCATCCATCCTGAGATTGAGATGTGTGGTTGAAGATTAATTAAATTTTTGGAATTAAATTTATAATTATCCTCATAATGACATTGGAATAAGTGGAAATTAAGAGGCATGGAGGGCATCATGGAAGGCATTGATGAGGCATGGAGGGCATGAATCCTTATATTTATAACATTTATGGCCTAGGGATGTCTTCCAAAGAAATGAGGTCACTTGATGATTAAAATTTTCAATATTCATTTCCAAAAAAAAATTATTCAATAAGTTTCCATATAATTATTAATTAGGCTCTAACTTAGATTAATTGTCTCTTAAGCATGATTAAGCACTTTGTGCACAAATTACCTAAATTGATCAGAATACCTTGTTATTAGTCCAAATTTTGACTAGATTAGAATAAGAAGTTGATGTCAGATGCATTGGATCCATTATCCCATTTAGGATCTTACCAAAAATAAATAATAAAGGCACATGTCTTGTGAAATATATTTTATAGGAAAGAGCAATCTAGAGCACCTAGGTGCAAAATTGGCATTTTGACTCAAAATGATTTGATCAAAGTTAGCTAGCCCATAAATTACATTACCCCATTTAAGAATACCTTGGCCAAAATTAGCACTTAAATATGTTATTTTCACATCATTTATCATGTTTTAGTGTTTTTAGGCCAAATTATGCATTTTAGGTGGAAATTAGTCAAAAGTCTGATTGGAGGTTATCGGTGACTAGATTTAGGTGTCTATAGTTTTCCCATATTTGGGAAGGCATTGTAAGCTATAATCATAATAACATCTTCTCAAATAATGAAAAGGTCATGTATGCCTACAACTATAATGATGATAAACTAACTGTATGATGCCCCATTGAGGGAATTATTGGCATAAGTAAGTCGACAAATGGTCCCTCAAAAAGAAAGAAGTGAAATGAGGGGACCAAAGAAAGAAAAGATGATGAGGTGAAAAATCAATGATATTGAAAAAGTAGTCAAAGTCATTAATAATGCAAGTGGGATGGTGTAAAAAGGTTTTCCCAAAGGTGGTTATAAACATTGTAGCCCAACAATGGCACCGTGGCATGATAACACAATGATTTTTCCAAAGGTGGTTATAATCATTGAGAAGATGGAGTTGACCCTATTAAGATAGAAAAAAAGATAACAACATTCCCCTATATGGGTAGAAAAACTAAAGTGATGATAACATAATGATTTGCCCAAAATTAGTTATAATCAGTGAGAAATGTAGGTGGGATGGTGTGCAATGATTTGCCCATAGGTTGTTATAATCATTAAACTCTAATTATGAAAAACATGATAAAATTATTTGAGGATGATGATAACTTAACACAGAGGGCAATGATGAATTGGAACAACCTACTAGTAAGGAGATGCTCATCTGAACTAATAAGGTTAAAATTCTATCATGTTTAAATACTCTATTTGGGGTATGATTAGGATGGAATCAGGATGTTAGTGTCAAAAAGATGTTGCCATTATTAAATAGACTTCTTAAATTTTAGGTTTGTTGTATCATGTGTCAATACGCATCATGGTATAACATCATGAAGACTTGGCTAAAATATGCATAAGGACTGATTTCTAAAATCCAATACTCAATAAAACACAATGCACCAATGATATAAATAATGATGACAATGTAAACATATGCATATGGATGGATTAAAGTGTAAGTGTGGGCAAGGAATCACCTAATGAACACACATAAACTGAATCAAGGCAACAGTTCTAAAAGCAAATAAACAAGCATACAAATAATAAAGAAGAAAATAAATAAACACTTGAGAAAAACCATATGAACATTTACCCTATAAAATAGGTGACAAATTATAAAATGAACAAAAATAGGATAATAGAAGAAAATAAAGTGGGTAGTCAATATGATGCCATATGCACTAGGCAAGTGGACACTACCTACTTAGTTCCATGGATGTAATATCCAATAAAAACATCAAACCAAATATAGTTCTCTTATGGAATTGGAAGAATGTGATAATTGATGAGAAAATAGAATGAATGTGATAGAAGAAGAGGAATGGTCTTACAAAATGATAACTGCATGAGAGAAAAGGCCAACAAAGGATGGGAAAACTAAGTGACAAGTGATTTTCTTGTAACTTATTAAGGGTTCCTAGAATCCTTAAGGAAAAGAAGTGTTCAATGTTTTTATTATTTTCTCATGAGTTTACAAATGTTTTTAGAATTTTTTAAAGTACCTCAACTAGATCAAGAATGATGAGACACTTAAATGGTTCAAGCTCACAAAATAGTGAGAGTGTTCAAACTAAGGTTACTAAAAAAATAGTGAGAGCATGGCTTAAGTTGCTCACAAAATGATGAGAGAATGGTAGAAAGGGTAACTGAGCTGAGCTCAACAAGTATCAAGCACTACCTACATAGTCTTAGATTAGGACCTCAATTCACTATAGTTCTATCCTACAATTAAGGAATTTGACTAGTTTAGAAGTCAATTCAAACAAAATAGACATAGTTGGTAAAAATACATAGTATGACATATTGAGTGGCAAGTTGGTACATCAAGGCGGAATAATTAAATATTTCCCCTAGTTTTCCCATAGGTAGTTATAACTATGACACAATGACATGGATAAATGGTACTAATTTTCCCAAAGTTAGTTATAATTAGTAACAATACCAATGATAATAAATGAATAACAAACAAAGGATGAAACTATCAAAACTTCTATCACACTACTCAAAAATATGATCTTTGTCTGGAGTACTTGAACCAACTGATGAAAATGATTAGATACCTCAATGCTAAAACTTAGTGCTCAAGCATAGTACCACTTGAGATGAATAATACTCATCAATTTAGGAATTTCATCTTTGTTTGGTGTGGTAAGCCTATATACTCCTAATCCATAATCTGTAGTAATGATGAAAGGACCTATCTAGTTTGGTTTGAATTTTCCTTTATGCTTCTTCTCAGCCATGGTATTATTTTAGTTTTATTTAAGAATAAGATCACCAATTTCAAATTTTATATACTTAACACATTGAGTATAGTGGCCTTTGGGTTGATTATGATAAGCTTGAATATTTTTAAGTGCAACTATGTGTTTCTCATCAAGTAGGTCTAGCTCTTACATGTGAGCTACTCAATAGTCATGATCATATGGGACATGCTTGAAAGAGATGCAAAGTGAAGTAAATTTGACCTCAATGGTAAGGATGACTTTAGTACCATAAACAATTGAGTATGGAATGGATCCTATGGGGGTACAGTGATTGGTATGATATGCCTAAGGGTAGGGAATATCTATAAGTACCAATCATGATCAACATCATTGACAATATTTTTGATAATATTAACAATGGTTTTGTTTGATGCTTTAGATTGGCCATTATGTTGAGGGTAATATGCTATAGAAAAATGTTTCATGATGTTATATTTGGTACATAACTGGTATACATCCTTGTTCTTGAATGATCCTCCATTATCAGATATAATGTTAGAGGAGATACCATAGTGGCAAATGAGATGGTTGAAAATGAATTTGGAAATTTGATTTCTAGTCATGTGAGGGGTATAGATTTAACCCACTTAGTGAAATAATCAGTGATAGTAATGATATTTTTATGACCTTTAGATGAAGTTGGGTTGATATTCCCAATGAGGTCAAGTCCCCATGTAGAAAATGACCATGGTGTCAACAACAATTTCAGAGTTTTGGTTACTGAATGAATCAGATTAGCATGTCATTAAAATTTGTCACACTTCTTTACATATACAGTAGCATCTATGTCCATTATGGGCCAATGATAACCATTATTCAATAGAATTTTAGATAGGACTATCCTAATAAAATGAGCTCCACATACTCCTTCATGAACTTCTCTTAACACTAGTATAGACTGTATCAAAGTTAAACAATGAAGTAGAGTTCCATCAAAACTATGATGGTAAAGGGTGGATCCAAGTATAGTATAACAAGTGAAATGATGAATGAAAGATTTCATTTATTTTTGAGATAGGTTAGGTTATATAACTTGGTCATGAAGGTAGTTTTAAAGGTTTGAGTACCATATAAAATTAGGACCAATAATATCAAAAATTATTGTAACGGTTGAAGGTTCATGAGCTAGTGCTAACAAATTCTTGATGAGGAAATGATACTCTCTAGATTTATCTATTTTTTGAATCAAAGATCCAATATTATCCATGGCATCTATAATTTTATTACTAGCCCTTGGTATGTGCTCAAACAGAATGTTGGCAATTTTTTGCTTAAGAGTGTCGACCATGGCTTTATATGGAACTAGCTTGTCATCTTTGGTCTAAAAATGATATGTGACCTGATTGATGATTAGTTGAGAATCATCATAAAATTAGAGATGAGATATATTCCAATACACTACCTATCAAAGTCCTACAACAAGTGCTTCATACTCATCCATGTTGTTCATACAAGGAAAATTCATTCTAAATGATTTAGGGATTAGATTCCCCTGTGGTGTAATAAATAATAGGCCTACCCCTAATCCATGTGAAATAAATGAACCATCAAAATATATCGTTCCATGCTCCTCAAGGGGTGTGTTAATGAAAGTCATTATGGATTCATAAAAAAATTGAAATGTGAGTGGTTGTGTGTCTGCGAGAGGTGCTTCAATAAGTTGATCTATAAGAACTTGTCCCTTGATTTCCTTTTGATTGACATAATCTATGTCAAACTAACTAAGAATCATGATCCATTTATCCATTCTACCTTACAAATCTATTTTAGATAGTAGATACTTGATTGGATCTAACTTTGAAATGACCATTGTCTTATTATTCAACATGTAGTGGCATAGTTTCTAAGCTGAGAAGACCATGGCCAGATAAGGTTTTTAAATAGGTGCATAATTATGTTCATATGTAACAAAGGTAGGGCTTAGGTAATATATGACATAGTCCTTCTCATTTTCATCATGTTGAGCCAAGAGTGACCCTAGAGCATGGTTGGTAGCTGATAGGTATAACAAGAATGGCTTTCTCAGTATAGGAGGTAATAAAATACATAGATTAACAAGATAATCTTTTAGTTATTGAAAAGCTATTTGGTAGTGATAATCCCAGTGAAATTTAACTCCCTTCTTTAAAAGGTGTGTAAATGGATGAAACTTGTCTAATAACTAAGAGATGAAGCATTGAATTGATTGGATCTTACCCTATAAACTATGGAGTTGCTTTAAATTGGTTGGTGGTGGCATCCTTTTTATAACATAGACTTTAGCTAGATTGAATTCAATACCTCTATGATACATGATGAAGCCAAGTAATTTACCTGAGGTTATGCCAAACACACATTTATTTGAATTGAGTTTGAAATTTTACTCTTGTTATCTTTCAAATATCTTATGTAACATTGTTGGATGGTGGACCCTAATTTTGGATTTTCCTAATGTGTCATCGACATAGTCTTCAACAATATCATGCATCATATCATGGAATATGATAGTCATGGCCCTTTGATATGTATATCTAGAATTTGTAAGGTCAAATTGCATTACTTGATAACAAAATGTTTTGCATGGAGTGGTGAAAACTATTTTATGTTGGTATTCTAGTGTTATTCTAATCTAGTTGTATCCCAAAAAGCCATCCATAAGTGAAAGCATTTCATAACCTACCATAGAGTTGATGATCATATCAATATTAGGCAAGGTAAAATCATCTTTAGGACAAGATTTGTTGATGTCTAAAAAATTAGTACAAATTCTAATCCCTTCAAGATTTTTACTAATAGGTACCACATTAGAGATCCCTTCCAAGTATTTAATGAATCAGATACATCCTGCTTCTAAGAGTTTTTCCAACTCTTTATTTACCAATACAATAATGCTAAGATGCATCTTACATACATTTTTATTTACTATTTTGGTGTCAGGATTAACCACAAGGTAGTGAAAAACCAAGGCAGGGTCTAAACCTAGCATGTCAAAAGAGGTCGATGCAAAAATATGTAAAAATTCTCTCAACAGAGCTGTAAAGACATTATGCTCCTCCTCAGTGACATATGTGCCTAAATCTATCCATTTCAAGTCAGATAGAGTCCTAATGTTTACCTCTATTATATCTTCAAATAAAAGGGTTGAACCATCTTCTAGGATATTAGGAAATGACTTGAAATGTTGGATTATATCAGGGTCCTTTGTTAGGACTTATTCTTCAACTTCTCCTAGGCATGATGAATTTGAGTCCCTTAATGGGAGATCTAGCCATGTGACAAAAATAGTCATAAACTCTTGTAGAATTTGATCAAATACTTGTTGTTGCTTGAAACTAAACTCAAATCCATAAGCAAGTTCATCATTGGTGATGTCCTGGTCTAAATTCAAAAAATAATGAACACCCCCATTTAACGACACCTAAAATAGGTTTTTTTCACTAGACTGGCCTTTATCCTTACTTTTTCCCTAGTCAAAAAGTGCCTCAAAGAGGTTTTCACTTTAGGACCTTAATGTTTTAGTTATTTGTTTTTGGCTAAGGGTGTTCACATGCTCTCTAAAATAAGCTATAAGATCTAATGTGATTGAGAATCTTGATTTGTGATCTCCCAATAGAACATTGTCTCTAAGGCCTAAGAAGTCATACAATGCCTCATCATTTTGGAATGCATCAATTGGTAGACTAGATTCTTGTTGGTCCTAATCTATAAGTTGGAGATAATATAATGGGAATGGGCTGTGATGAATGACCAGGGTAAGGGTACAAATGGCATTATTATCAAACATGTGGGTTTCAGCTAGGTCATCAAAGGTGAGGCTATGATCAGACTATGATTTGTTATTGGCATCATCATCACTAGTCACTAGTGATGGATTTTGAAAAATATATGTGGGATCACCCCAAGTGATTTAAATCGAAGTCCATAAGGTCTTTCATACTTAGTCATAGAAAATGGCTCAATGGTTACTTATTGATTTAGTCTGAGGCTTCTTCCTTCATAATTGTGATGATCCATGATATTATTGGGAATAAGATACCGTACACTTTTATAACAATCAGCTTTGTTATCATTTTATAACTATGATTCATCCCCTTCAAGAGGGTTAGGTTCTAGACTAGATGCTGGGACAAATGTGACAGGTCCCTAATCTTTTTTATTTTGTTGTCAATGCATATGTGGAGTGAATTTATGTCATCTAAATATTCTAAGGAATATTAAAAATATGAAATGTATCATGGGTCACATACTCTCTTGGTCCATTATCTAAAATGGTGAAATGATTAGAAGCTTTAGGAGGTGGCATATAGGAAAGGGAATCCAATGTATTAAGATCTATGTAATTATTTGGTGAAGGATCAATAAGTATGGCCTTACCTTTATCCTTCTTGGAACTTGGATTCATGATGTACTGATAATTTTAGCTTTGAAATTCAACCTCAAGATGTTTGGAGTATTCATATGGGTGTAAATCTTGTGAAATATTCACTTCCATCCCTGAGTGGGAAAATTTGATACATTAGTGCAACATTGATGGAACTGCATGAATCTAATGTAACCAAGGCCTACCTAGAAGCACATATTATGACAACTCAAGATCAAACAAATGGTAAAGTGTATCATGGGTCAAAGGCCTAATGATAACTAGAAATTTAATAGTGCCTAGTGATTCTCTTTCTTGATTATCATAGGCTTTGATGGTTATTATTTTTGGATAGACATTTTCCATTATTTACCCAATAAGCTTAATGAGATTTAGAGACACTGTGTTGAGTCTTGATCCATTTTCTATAAGGACATGCTTTAATTTGTGTCATTTAATATAAACTTCTATGTATAATAGGTTATTATGGAATAGGCCAAAGGAAGACATATTGATTTGGTTGAATGTGACTTGTTAAGATGGATCTAGGTGTCCAACCAAAGCTTAAAATTTATCAAGGGATATGTCACTAGAAACAATGGATTGGGTTAAAAACTCATTTAAGATGTTCTTATGGATTAATGATGTTTTTAACAAATCTAAATTGTAAATTTGTGTTGGTGTCTTATACAATTATTCCACAATATTAAACTTCTTGTCTTGGTCAATATTGAATGATTTATTCTGAGGATGAATGGTTGATTGGATAAAAAGTAAAGTGGTGGATAGTTGTGGGCCTAGGATAATAATATTTGACCTCTGAGTTGTGATTGCATAATCAAGATTAAATATTAGACCATTATTGCTAACAAATGTTGGGAATGGTGTGGGACCAGATAGGACAAGTCTTAGTTGTTGGTACACTCGTATGTGGTCATGTGGCAAGGATGAGTTGTTGATATGAGGCCTAAAAGGGGAAGTCCTAGTTTTCTAATTTTCTTGTATGCATTCCCAGCTCAAAGAAGGATTATCCATGTAATTTGGTTGAATGTTGTTGTTTATCATTGGTTTAGGCTAGTTAGTGCTTGGTCTAGGATTAATGAAGATGGTATTAATATTACCCCCAGAAATATGACCTACAACCCTATTTTAGTCATATGCAACTACATGGTAAGTTTGTTGGTTGTTACCATTATGACCTTGGTTTTGTCTATTATTCTATCATTATGGGTTCTATAGCTAATTTTGTTGATTCTACTAGTTTGGCCTTTGATTTTGATACTATTGATTTTACTACTACATTATTTGTTGTTGTTATTTCTAATTGTTCTACTACTATTAATTATTATGTTAAGGAAAGGGCTTTTGATAAATCCCAAGAGTTTGGTTGGAAGTGGAAGCACATTTATCCAATGTTATCTCCCCATTCTCCAACATATTCTAAAGTAAATGCTTGATTTGGACACATCTTCATAGATTATGCTCGTTGACATAATGATAGTCACAAAATTCATTTTCATGGTACCAATTAGGATAAGGAATGCCTTGTAGATAGTTCTTTGGTATAGACCATCTAATCAAATTAAAAAAAGTAATCTTGTAAAATATAGACTCAATAGGTTCTCCTAGGTCACTAAAGACATGACGTGTAGGCATGGTTCTCCTAAGAGGAGGGGTTTACAATGGTAAAGGCTGCTATATTTGCTGTCAAGGTCTTGGTTGTTATGTTTATGACATTGGTTGGAGAGGTTGTTGGGTAGGAGTAAGATGAAAAGGTAGTGTAGATGATGTTTGCACCATTTAGACATGATGGGATTCAGTTACTTTATTTCTAACAACATTCTTATTGAAATTCAATTGCTTCAATCTTTTTTGGTTATTTGCCTATGTAGATTGTGATGCTTATGCTTGAATGGGATGTTGATGTTGTCCATTTCCCTGATTACTACCTTGATTTTGATTAGTTGAATTAAGCTTGACAACTCCTTTATTGATGATCACCCACTCAATAAACAAACCTTTATCAATGATCTCTTTGAAAGTATATGCACATTGTAGTTTTAGATGATAAGCTATCTCACTATGAAATTTTTTAGTAAACATAGTGGATAATTGCTTATTTAGTAAAATATGGGTGAAATAGCTTGCAAGGGCTATCCATCACTATAGATAACTTTCAAAACTCTCACTAACTTTTTTCTTTGCTTGCATTAAGTCCACTAATGAAATCTCATTCTCGAGACTATAATAAAAGCGATGCACAAACTTATCAGAAAGATCATCAAAATCCATTACTAAATTTTTGGGCAACTTTAAAAACCACTCCAAGGCTTATCTAACCAATATCCTTAGAAACAACAAAAGATATATGTCACTATATGCCATTGGTTGACATGCAATAAATAATTTGATCAAATGAGCCTTAGGGTCACCTTTCCCTTTGTATTTTTTGTATTTTTATATTTTGCATCTAAAAGGAAATGGTATTTGAAAATACTCCATATTGAATGGATAAGAACACACATCATCCAATTTGAAATTTTTAGTCTGTTTCCCAACTTAAATGGTAGCAATTTCATCCTTCATATGTTGTAATTCTTGGGATAGGAAACTGGAAGGAACATTAGTTTGAGGGAGAATATTGGTTTGGGTCGATGGTTGGGAGGTCACAAGTGGGACACTTTGACAAGGGTATGATAGATTTACCTATTAGGGTATATTGGTTTGGTTGGAGAATGGACCAAGAATATGCATACATGGATTAGGATGTACTTGAAGTTTCAAATTTGGTTGTGTGATATTCTAGTTTGGGCTAGCAATAAAGGTTTGACTTAGAGGATTTTATGGTTGAGATGGAGGGATATAACTATATTATGCCTACTATGGTTGAAAAGGGACATGTTTCTAACTAATAGAACCTTGTTGTTAAATGGGGACTTGTGGACCAAGACCCTATCTTTGAATTTGTGGCACATTTTGAACCAATGGTTGTCTAGTAGGTACTTGAGAATCATGGGAACCTCCTTGTTTCATGAATCCCTATGGAGAAGTGAAAATAAGTTACAAATTTGGCATCTATTGTTGGCCAATATTTTCATGTTGTTGATTAGTCATTGGTTAGTTTTGGATTGACATATTAGTCTGACTGAAGAGGCATGTTTGTCATTACCTGGCAAGGTAGAGCATTAGTTTCCCCTAATTGAGGTGGTAATGTATTTGTCCTTTGTTGCATTTTTACACTATATTATGCCTACTATTATGGAATACTAATATTTACTTGTTGAGGAGGAGTAGGATTCATCACATTGTATCATCGAGGCATGACATTGGTCATTATTTGACTACCTAATTCCATAGGTTGTACACTTGAGGAAGCAACAAGTTGAGGTTGGGATGTAGAAACTCCTATTACTTGGTATGATGATTCACTCATGAAATTAACTACAATCATATGTTAATCACTAGTTTTTTTTTCATTAGTACCACTTTGATTACGATTGGATGCTGCTTGCACATTGTCCACTATGTTTGGATCACTATTCTATGTAGAGGTTGAAGACACTTCTTCAGTAACAGGTATATGCATCAATTTATCTATTGAATCAATTTTCATGAATGGGTTAGAACTTATATTCTCTTGTCTAGTTAACTCTATCAACGCTCCTATTGAAGGAACTAGGTCAATAATAGGCTTACTCACCATGTTCATCTAATTAAAATTACATGATAGACTCAGGTAGGTTTGATATGCTATTTACATTTGGTTAAAGTGGTCTTCCATGATGTTTTTTCCTTGATTAAATATATTAGGGTCTTGATACATTGTTTGGACTAGAGCCATAAGATTGCTAGAAGAAGCCTATTAATCATTAATGATATTGTGGGGCATCCTTACTAATCTTGGTAAATTTCATGGGTAATGTCCACTAGAAACTTGGCCTCTACCTCTATGGCTCTAACCAAAATATCATCTTTGTTCTCTAAAAAATGTTTCTCAAACAAAAATGGATTATACGTGGAATCCGTATTAGTAGAATATGACTATTGAAGAACTGGCTCATCCATTATGGGTATTATAGATAGGTATTGTGCAGTTTGTTCTTGGTCTTGTTCTGAATAAGGTGTTGTGTTAACCAAATAATTAGCCAATGGATCTTGAATTTGTGCCCCTAATTGAGTATTATAATAGGGATATTAATCCATCTCATAAGCAATATTATCTACATATGGGTCTTGCACCATTCCTTCTTGTGTAACTACATTACTAATACCTAGATTGTACATGAGTCTAATAAGAGTGTAGGAATAAATGTTGGGATCCATAGTCCTTAGATAAAAGGTCAAAGAGTTCTAAAAACTCTAAAAATGACAAAATCTAAAATATATAATGTTCCAACTTGGTCTAGATTTGTCAAAAGGATGAAAAGGTTTATGTAAAGATTTGTGAGGAAATAAACTAGTGTGAAATATCTAACATTTCACTATTCACACAAAGATAAGCAAGTAAATGGACCAAACACCAAAATTCAAAAATCTAAGGTCAAAGTGTTTCAAATCAGTCTAATCTAAGAATTTAAAATTTGCTAGGTATTTTGGCCAAACATGACGTCAAAAGATAGGCTCAAACAAGGCATGTGTTAGGACTCTTGGCCAAATGATGTCAAAAGCTAAAATTTGAAATAGATGAAAGTTTTAATCTAAAGAATTTGAAATAATTCTAACAAACACTAGGCATTTGATTCTTTGATATGAACTCGATAAACTAGGTATAAGGTATGAAATAAAAGGCACTTTAGAGAGAGTTTATTTTCTCATAAATAATGGTATAAAACTTGGTTCTTTTGACAAATAATCTAGAAAAAAGTGAACGGTATAACTTTGTTAAATAAAGGATAAAAAAATTACACTTGGATTGGTCTAAAAATGTAGGAAAAAATTTTAATTCTATGCAAGATGGTCTATAAAACAAAAATTTGAAATGTTTAAGGAAGCATAATGATGCTACACTACCCAGAAGGTGTGACAAAAAAGTTTGTTTCAAAAAATATCTAAGGCAAAGATAGTTTATTAAAATTTTGATAGCATAACACTAATTTTATTGACTCAAAATGTTGTGGTGCATAGACTCAAAGTGAAAGTGTTTAGCACAAAATGACTTAAGTCTATCAAGTGGTGATAATGATCTTAAGTCTAAAACAACCTTCAACCCAAATTATAAATTGAACCTAAGTTCCCTCAAGTTTAGTGAAAATGGTGAAACCCCTTAACACATTAACCCTATGAACTTATAAAGGTGAAATTTTGAATATATATTATAATTGAAGGACTTACCAACTTTGGCAAAGGTCTAGACTTAATTGGGCAGCATAATTGTGCCAAAGTGGATGGTATGACTCCTAAGCTTTTGATGAACTTTGAACAAGGAAAATTGATGATCTTACATGAGCAACATAATGCCTCTTTGTTCAAAGTAAAATGAGGACCATGTGTTCTATTTTGAATCATTTATTTATAGCTAGTTTTGACTCCAAACAAGACTTTAATCTAACACAAGACTATAATGATTAATCGCTCTTAGACTCTAAACTGACAAGGTTACTTGATACTATTGGAATCTATCAATATATGTCATTTGAGAGGATTTTAAGTGTTCATAAAAAAGTAAATACACATTATATATTAGGTTTTTTTACACCCCATTTCTCTCAAATTACATTACTATGACATGGACCTTTAGGCACACCTTATACCAATAATACTTCCATGACAAGTGCGGATTTGTCTAAAATCTAACAAGTTTTTGAATGTTCTAGTGGAATCAATTACACAATGACTTTAAAACCAAATAATGAAAAATAAAATCATGGATTTTGTGTCTATAGCACTTGGCTTGTTGTAAAGAGGTCTAGTCCTTTTTGCAACCACTACATCTTGCTATTCACTCAGTGTAGTGTGATGTCCAAAGTGCCACTACATCCCATGTGTAACTCCAATTAAGATTCAAATGAATTCAATGCTAAGAGGTGAAACCTTGGGTTAAATCTTCCCCAAATAACTCATGTGAGGTGATGAAGTCCCCCTCGTAAGCCAAGTTTGCATAAAAATAATGAAAGCATGAAAATAGAAAGACTTTAGTGTCATTTTGAAGGTCACCTAAAATTTGATGAGTTTTTGTGGAGTGATTTAGATGACTTTATTTCTAATCCTTGGAATATGATACTTGCAATAAGAATGGTGATTTTTATTCTAAGGGTTCCCTAAAGGGGACAAATGGAAGAGCATACATGCAACACCCCTCTTTTTTCTAAACAAAAATTAGATTAAGAAACTATTGAAGATACAAAGCTTGGAAAGATAAGTTCATTTTTAAGCCCAAATTAAAATGAGATGGTGTTCATTTGACCCCTTGGTCTTAGTTGTAAATTTGAAAACTAATGTTAAAAACACTTATTTAAGCACCTAAATGTTACTTTAAGCACCAAAATAATATTCCTAATTCATTTTAAGCATACAAAGGTGATCTAAACATGTTTTAAGAAAATTTCAGGCTTGGTCCTACAATAAAAATTTTAGCATGTCCTTTAGCCTTGAAGCTATTTTGGGTTTGAAATAATGAACTTCAAAAAAAGAGCTCTCAAGTTTGTGTTAAAAAAACAACATAGTGACTGACGTTGGTTATATAATTGACGATGGTTACACTAGATAACTAATAACAATTACCTAACTAACATTGGTTATACCAATAGTGACCAATGATATCTATCCAATTGATGTCGATTTTACTAACCAACGTTAGTTACTATGTAAACCTGTGACAAAGAAAAATGTCAAAACAAAGTTAGAAAATCAATTTACAAGAGTTTTAATGATCCAAATGAATATTTTAAAGCTAAAAAATGATCTTCTTCATGTGTGGGATGCATCTAGTCCTACTAGGCATGACATATGCGATCTAATAATTTGACTCAAGGGAGGATGGTTAGTATGGTGTTAGTTTCAAAATGAAAACAAAATGAAAGAAACACACTAACAAGCATAACGCTTTTAGACCTAGACACTAGGGAGAGCTTAGTTAATAAAAATGAATAAAACACACAACTAAAGCAAAATAAACCCTCTTTTACCTTCCTTGGATGCTCCAAAATGCTTGTTATAGTGGCTTGCTCAACTTGTGCTCATTAAGTCCCTGGCAATGGAAGCTTGGAAACCTTAATCTCTCCTTGGCACCTTTGGCTTGTGGATTGGATTGGATTAGAATAAATTCGGCATGATAACACTAGTTTTATGAAGCTTTAGAATAATTTTTGAATTATAAATTTTCATTATCAAGTCTTAGAAATGATGATCATGGCCTCTCTATTTATAGATATTTGAGATTGTCTAGAATCAACCTGAACCATCCATCTTGAGATTGAGATGTGTGGTTGAGGATTAATTCAATTTTTGGAATTAAGTTTATAATTATCCTCATCAAGAAATTATATGAAGGGGAAACTAAGAGGCATGGAGGGTATCATGGAAGGTATTAATGAGGCATGGAGGGTATGAATCTTGATATTTATGGCATTTATATCCTAGGGATGTCTTCCCAAGAAATGAGGTCACCTGATGATGCAAATATTCAATATTCATTTTTAGAAATAAATTATTTAACAAGTTTCAATGGAATTCTTAATTAGGCTCTACCTTGGATTAATTAGCTCTTAAGCATGATTAAGCACTTTGTGCACAAATTACCCAAATTGATTAGAATGCCTTATTATTAGTCCAAAATTTTACTAGATTAGAATTAGAAGTTGATGTCAGATTCATTGGATCCATTATCCCATTTAGTATTTTACCAACAACAAATAACAAAGGCATGTGTCTTGTATAAGAGACTTGATATCAAAGATCAATCCAGAGCACCTAAGTGTAAAATTAGCATTTTGACTTGAAATGATATGATCAAAGTTAGCTACCCCATAAATTTTATCACCCCATTTAGGGATACCCTAGCCAAAATCGGCACTTGAATATATTAGTTTCATATCATTTAGCATGTTTTAGTGTTTTTAGGCCAAATTATGCATTTTAGGTGGAAATTGGTAAAAACCCTGATTGGAGGTTATCGATGGCCAAATTTAGGTGTCTACATTTATCATATTTCCATAATTTAACATTGTAACATATTATTGTGATTATAATTTATTTAATTGGATTGATTTTAGAATATCTTATTCATTAGTTTATTAGGATATTTTAATTACCCTTATTTCAAAAAAGGGTTAAACATTTGGTGAACTTGACCTTTGAGTATTTTTATGCCCATCCTAGATTTCCCTAGGGTTTTTAGCCTTTTTGAATTCTAGAATGTTCTCCTTACTTTTCATATCTATTTTTTCAATTATTATTAACATATTTGTTTTTAATTTAAAATAAATTAAAAATGTTCATAACAAAGATAGTTTTGAAACTAAAGATAATGAAGCATTAATTCATCATCTAAATATAAATAAGGAATTTTTTAATGCCTTTTTATATGTTAGATGAGATTTAATTAGTAAACATGCTAAGTACAATTAATCCACATCTAGTAATGTTGAATCTTCAAATGGTACTACTATTGATTCAATCCCAATATCCCTCACCTCTAAGAAATTATTGATTCCTACATATAGTGGAGGCACATGATATGTATTCAATCCATTTTTTTGTAAATACCAAGTAAATTCTACATTCTCCATGTGAAAAATCAATACTTCAAATCAACTACTAATCTCAATGCGTATATCAACACAAGTAGTGTTTATATCCCCTTTGGTAATTCTGCAAATATCAAATCTTAATCTCGATGGTTATACTATGCAAAATCTTCTCCAAGATATTTAAGCTTTACTATTACATTATCCTTTTGCTCCAAAAATATATCTGGACCCTTTTATAGCTAGTTTTATACAACTAAAGTTTAGACTTTATGATGGCAAGGGTGAGCCTAAGCAACATCTCTGATCGTTGTATGTAAAATTTATTGATTATGATTTTAATGATAATATTTTAACCAAATTATTTAAAATAATCCTAAAGTACTATGTTTTGATAAGTTCCTATGATCTACCAATACAATTAGTTAAAGCATTCAAGTCTATAGTGGATCAATTTATACCACATTTATCTATCAACATTATGTAAAATATGTCATTTGAAAAAAAATTAAATATTGAACAAGGAAACAATGAAACTATTAAGGAATATATTTTGAGGTATAATACAATGTTGGATAAAATAAAAATTCCAATGGTAGATAAAGAACTTAAAGATATATTAAAACAATTTTTTCTTTCCCTTTACATGAGTCTATTATCTTATAAAATTTAAAATATTTTTTATGACTTATTCCATATAGTTCAATATAAATAAATGAAATTTATTGATATGGGTTTATGCACACCAAGGATTCTCACAAGAAGTTCCAAAACATTTTATGATTGGTCATTCTAAGGCATGAGTTATAGACATTGATTTTATAAATAACCACTTCATCGAATAGTGGTGAATGAAGTAGTTATTAACTATGTATGGTTCATATATGAGGGATGTGTTATTTTATCTTAATATAGATTGGTAGATCTAACCTAAGGGAATTTTTTCAAAAGATGGTGAAAAGGAGAGAAGGGTAAGCTAAAAAAATAATGGGTTATATAACTCAATTGATGATTAAACCTTTCCAAGTAAGCTCTTACTATCCTAAGTAAAGAAAATGTCAAAAAATAATATTTGATGAAAATTATTATCATCGTAATACACACAAAGACACAATTAATCATCAAAGAAATATTTAAGACATACTGATTGAATACAATGAAAGATATAGTTAGAATTAGATTTTATAGCATATCCAATATTTATGACCAATAGTATATATGATCTATAATTAATGAGTACTAAAATTACCAATTTGTCTAACTTGAATAATTGCAAACAAGCATTCCCATAACTTATTCTACATTATACCCACTTAATGGAATTTTGAGACATAAAATCTAGAAGAGACAAAATTTTAATGAAAAATTCAAAAAAAGTTGAAAAATTTCCTTGCTTTCATTAATTACATAATTATACTCCCTTAAAAATGAGGGATAAGCATATACTTATATCTTGGGATAGGGGTGCCTCATCCTTGAAGCTTGGTCTAATTTTATAGTACCTAAATTAGGATTGTATGTCAAAAGAATACAAACTATGCATGACTATAATATACTAAATACAATCCTAATTCAGACTCAATATATCTTTCTTACAAAATAAATCAAAATTGATGATAATAATAGATCAAGACTTGTATGAAGTCTCAGTTAGAATTAGTAGTGTAACATAACTTAAAGTAACATAGGGAGCCATCATGGTATATGCTACTAAAATAACATGTGTAGTCATCATTACTAGATTTAGATCTAAATTGGTAGCTACCATCAAAGGTAGTAGTGGAGGCTTAATAGTTTTAGTTGTAACAAGAACTAATCCTATCAAAGAATTTAATACAATGTACTCAGGGAACAAAAGTGTGGAAGGTTGATATTGAGATTATGATTCTCCCACTATAGTGAAAAATTGACCTTGTTCTTGTAACTTGTTATATTCACTCATGCTCATTATAAAATATAGATCAATAGTCTTGAAATCAATGACAAATGTTTTGAATAATATTCAGATTTTACCCATCAACTTATTATGTATGGCCATGGAAGATCTAAAAGAATAATTCAATGTCTCAATCTAAAATACCTTATCTCTAGTGAATTAATTAACTACACCACTTGTTCATTTATTTTTTAAGTAGTGATTTATACTTCTAAATTAAAATTGTTGGTTGTAATATGTAACAAGATTTCAAATAATGGCTTAGAATTTATTTAGCCCAGTGTTGAATACACACCTATAATCCTCATATATTTGATAATTTAAATAGTCCTATGTTCCTAATTTGAAATTTTATAAACCAACCCTTACATCTATTGATGACACTTTAATAAAGAATCATACTTTTTTCTTACATGAATCTGAGCCAAAGTCAATTCAAGTACTAGTAAGAGATTTAAGTGCTAGTATGCCTTTTATTGAGTTACTATTGTGGTCTTAATTTGCACCCATGGGGGAGTTCTTTAGGCACCCTCCAACTAAGCCACAAAATGGAAACAAACTTAGGATTTTGGTGTCCTATGGTGAGGTTGATCCTCCATAGAAGGCCAACTTCCTTTTAGATCTATCACCTAAACTAACCTTTGACTTGAGAAAGGGAGAGAAATTGATACTAATTTCATGAAAACATTTAAAAATGAGATGATGCACTAATATTTTGAACACTTATGCTTTCACAAGACACACTATAAGAGAATTTAAAGACTTTTAAACATTACTTCATTTAATCTTTGAAATTTTTTCACATAAGTATTTCATTAAAAGGTAAGAACTAGCTACTAATATAACATGGGAGAGTAGTTGTCCACTTCTAAACTAATTAACAGACTATATATGCACTTAGAATGACCTATGAGAGCTGTCAAAAACTTTATGAAGGTGATTTAATTTAGATATAAGTAAAGGAAAGAATGGATTCACTTAACCACATCAATGAACTCATAAGACACACTTCAATTCATCTTACAAATGGAGGAATTTAGTCTCTATTATAAAAAATAGGTGTTATATTCAAAATTTGGCATAGCTAAAGCATAAGAGTCTCTATCCTTAAGAAAAATGTGGAATAAAATGGAATATATAGGAGAAGGGTGGAAAGATAGAGTGAACTAAGCAGATAGAGATTAATAAATGTGGCCCAAATACTTTTGATCAATTAGCATTGATCTGAGGATACTGAGTCATAATCCATCATACATGAATAAGTCCCTAAGGACCTTGGAACACTAAATGCTCCACTCTATCCCTCAATCATGATTTATGTTCTTCATGTTATCAGGTAGTTACTTGGGCTCATTCACTAGTGTTACTTCTGACATTTCTTGTATAGTTACCATTCCACCATTACTCACAAATCCTGAATACATGTCTATTAAAGATGAAAACTAATCACCTTATTGGTTTTATATAGCCATACTTGTATTGAGGATCTACATGTTAGGTATTTTGATTATAAACAATAAATAAAACCTACATCTGAAATATTTTGAAAGGTTTTTTAAATCTTTAATGGTGTTATCTGAACTTTTAGATTCTACTCCTAGTACCTAGATCATGTTTGATCTTGCATTTATGCATTATACCTACTTGGGGTGGTAGAATCCTTTATCCAATGTGTCTACCTTCATGAGATCATCTTCGGCTAATTTTTATATTTAAATACCTAATTGTTGCAAGCTTAGATACATGTCTACATCCTATGTTTTTATGGAACTTGATCAAATCTTCCCTATTGATTCTCATTGAAGTCTATGTCTAGCTCACATGCTTATGCCATGTGGTAGCCTTACATACATCCTAAGCTCATTGAATCTTTAAATTTTCTCACACCATTGATATTCTGGGCATGGTTGAATTTTTACCATTGAATTTCCTAGGAGTGTACCATAGTTGTGACACTTGGCACCTTTGCATTTGTCCTCATGATCCTCTGACTAGTTAACCTCTCACTCACCATTAATTCTTGATTTCATGATTTAATATGCTCCATTGATTTTCTTAGGACCACTAATTTTTTTGATCACCATATGCCATTAGATTTTTTTTAACCTTATATTATCTCAATATTTGTCATCTCCATATTTTACCTATGGAATATTTGAATCTAAATGGCTACTTCTTGTGTCTCAAATTTTACATCTATGCGCATGTCTTACTTTGTTACTTTATATTTTAAGGCTTATATCTTGAGATATAAAACTCATCAAGATACCAAATTTTTAGGGGACCTTATTGGAATAAAAATCATCATTTCCATGTAATATTTCATGTCTATTCAACATCCCAAGTGATCTTATGAATTTCTCAACTAGACTAATCTGTTCATTCCTATATGGTTTTACATGACAGTTTGATTCCTTACATTTTCCAAGTTCACACTTTAATATTTATTAAAGTGTTTCAAAATATTTGAAATGATTTGACCTACTCTAAAATTCTATCTACTCTTCCTTTTATGGGATCACTCTTTAAGGGGAGCCTACTCAGCTTCAATCCTAGACCTAAATTTTTTTATGTGTAGGCCAAATTTGGCCAACATATTTGGTGACTCAAATGGGACACATGTCTTCTATGATGAAGAACTCAGATCATTTATGGATTCTTTAACTCATGAGAAATCAAAATTCTGGTCTATGATTGTAAGAAACCTTTTGATTAAAAAAAGACAATAATTCTATCAAGATAGGGAAGGAAACATAGAAAAAAGGAAACTAATATAATAAAGAAATTGTGTAAAAAAAACACTTATTTGGGACAAAATAGAAAAAACTAATCTGATATAACAACACTTGGAGTAAAACAATAGGATAATTATGTATAGGGAATTCAACTTCTTTAATAACAATGTTTTAGATGTATCTCAATAACTAGGATAGGAAGCTCCTTGTCATTCATCCTTACAAGTTGGAAGTCATTCTAGGATTTTAAGGTAGAGATTTTGTATGGAATACTATAAATAGATTCAAATTTGTATGCCTTCCTATCTGAGCTTTATCCTCATCCCACTTGAGGACCAAATCTCTTTCTTTGAAACTTCTTGAAGAAGATCTTTTGTTAAAATCTCTCTCCACTCATGCTTGATGAGATTCCATTGCCATCATGGACTGATTTTAAACTTATTTTATCTCCATAATCTCAACATATCTGATTTCCATTGGCTCATTCTCCAATATCTCAAGTTGATGCATTAGTTCTAAAGTAATAACTCAAGAGAAATAGGCATTCTTTTTTCCTTACCATATGCCTGTTTTTATGATGAGGTGGATATTGATATTTTTTAGGTGATCATTTCACCCTATAGAGTTGACTTCAGCTTGAGATTCCATGACATTTTATTATCTTCAGTAGTCCTTATGATCTTCAACAAGTTCTTATTAGTGGATTCAGTGAGGCCATTACCTTAGGGATAGTAATCAGATGATGTGATAAGACAAACACCATATTTAACTACCCATTGGCTGATCCTAGCTCCCACAAAGGCCATAAAATTATTAGAAATAATAGTTGAAGGAACTCCAAATCTAATAAGCAAAACTTCATAGAAATGTAGATCATTGGTCTCATTTTCTTCTTTCAATGTTATTGCCTTTGTCCATCTAGTGAAGTAATCTATAGTGGTTAGGATCCATTTATATCTTGTACTTGAAGGAGGGTTAATGAGACCTATAAATTCCAATCCCCATTGGAAAAAATGATGGTCCATTTCAATTGGTTAAACATGTAGGACTACAAGCTTCACCTTTCCTACAAACATGCCACATTGTCTACACTTTTAGACCCATGCATGGTAATCATTGAATAGGTTAGGCCAATAGTAGCATTTTATTATAATTTTAAGGGTTTTGTTTCTTTAAAAACAATTCCCCCCACCATGTCCATTATGAAATTGCTCAAGCAATTTCTATGTTTGGACTGGACCTATACACCTTAGCAACATGCCATTGATATCTTTCTTAAACAAAACACCATCAATAAGAAGAAAAGGAATTAAATTCAATATAAAATATCTTATTTTCAAAGGAATTATATGAGAAATATAAATACCATCCTCAAAGTATCTTACCATGTCCTAGAACTAGTTGAAAGGTGAGGTGTGATCAACTATAACTTCTTCATCATTTGACAACATAACAAACCCATTAGCTTTTTACAAGTCTTGGTATAGATTCTCACAAAGTCTTTTGGCTCTTACAAGATTTTTTACCTTGTTCTCCACATCATACTATATCACTTTTGTTATCCAACTAGCTCTTTTCTTGTTTATATCCTTGTTCAATAGAAACTCTTTGATACTTTGAAGGACGACCATCATATACATCTTATTATTACACAACAAGTATATAAACTTATTGAAAGACCTTATAACTAAAAGTAAATTATTTTCAATAAATATTACCTTATTTCATATTCTTCCAAGCCTTGATTGAAGAAGGTTATGAGCTATTTTAAGACCTCATGGTTTTGTTGCATAAGAATGCTTTAAATGGTGTCCATTTATCATGAGTGTATAGAATTAAATCCTTTGTAAAATATAGGTTCAAGAGTGTATAATCACTAGATATGGATATCTTAATCTCTTCAAAACTCTTCACTCCTTCCTTGGTCCAACTAAAGCTATGATTCTTCTTTAGCATAGCTATGAGTGGCTTAGCTAAAGTGGCAAAATCTGAAATATATCTCTTTATGAAATTGATTTTACTTAAAAATATCTACAAAACCTTTCTATTATTGGGTAGGGAAAGTTAAACAATTCACTCTATCCTATTAGGATATATGCTCATACCATGTTTATAAATCACATATCCAAGAAGCTTACCTTCATGAATCGAGAAGATACATTTTTTGTGATTTAGAGATCTCCCAAATTTCCTGCACTTTTTAAACACTTGCTTGAGATGAAAAATGTTCTCATCTTCACTCTTTGAGATAAATGTTATGCCATTCAAATAAACAAGTATAAATTTTTTAAGGATGCACTAAAATTTCATATCCATGGATCTCTAAAATATTTCTATAGCATTGTAGACCAAAGGGAATATCTCTATATGCAAATATCCCCCACTTGGTGGTAAGGTTTTATTGAATTGGTCTTCTTCCTTGACCAAAATTTTCTTTTACCCACTATATCCATCTAACAAGGAAAACCTTTCTAAACCTACAATCGAATGTAAAATTTGTTCCATAGATGGAAATGGATAGTGATCTTTGAGAGAGGCCTTACTTGAGTCACAAAATTCAACACCCAATCTAATATCACAAATTTTTTCCATACTAGAATAAGGTTTACCACCCAAGTTGAGTGCTGGATTATAAATATTATATCTGACTCAATGAATTTATGAAGTTAAGCTCTCAATAAAGGATCTAGGTTTGGGTTAATATGCTTTTATATTTGTCTTACTATCTTAGTTTCATTATCTAACTCAATGGTATGTTGAGATAGAATTGGATCAAATCCTTTAAGTTCACCATATTTCCATACAAATAAATCAATAAAGTTTTAACATAATCCAATGAAAGCTTCTTTTTCTATAGGATTTCATACCTTACCTAACTTCAAGTTCTTACCAACTACAATCTCCACATTAGCACATTATTTATCTTTTATTTATAGAGATTTATTTTCCTTTCTAAACTCATCATCCCCACTGAGTATGTTCTCAAAGGTGACCAATCCCTTGGGTAACCTATTCATATCTAGTTGTGCAATTTGATCACCATACTATTGCATAAACTTCTCTTGATTTTTTGAGGAAAACTTAACCTCTTCTTGTAAGAACTTGACAATTTGATTATCATGATCAAACACTTACCAATTGTCATGGTTATCTAGAATAAAAGGTATTACCACCACCTTAATGTGTGACAAAACATTTGCACTCTTTATATCAACTAGGATTCTAAATTGTGCCCCAATGGCAACCAATCTATCTGCATTTTTATTCTCATTTCTTGATATGGCCTGAATATAGAAAGCTTAAAAGTCTTCAATTAAGTCCCATAATATATGAATATAATACCTAAGAAATGAATTTTTGCATACATTAATACCTATTACTTGGTTAAATATAAGTTCACTATCACCAAAGACTTTTAAAGTGTTAACTTTCATCTTTCTATCCCATTACAATCCATGAACTAGTGCCTCATATTCTACAACATTGTCTAAACACCCAAACTAAAACATTAGGGAAGATAAATAATTTTTATTAGATGGAGAAATAAACATCATTCCACCCATAATACCATGTTTTTTCCTTTTTCCATCAAATTATAACTATCATAATCCATCACTAGGTTCATCATCCTTTATTAAGGCTGAAATTGGTGTATCATTCTCATGAAGGTAGTAAAAACCAAGTCCTTATTATTCAATTAGATTATACGGATCATTATCATGAAAATTAAAGGACCAATAATCAAGGAATAGATCTCTAAATCCATCTAAATGTGACTCATTTTTCACTTCACTATTTTCTAACATCTCATCTTATATGAGATAATTAGTGTTTACAACACTTGGCATATATGGCTCTAAATGGAAACATGAAATAGGTTCAAAATTCATAGTTACCTTAGTTACATATATTATTTTGAACATAAAATATGACCAATAAATTGACAAGTATACTTCAATCTTTGATGTGAAGTCCCTTGATAGACACATGGAAAAGTAAGAAGGTAAGTCCACTATAACTACATCTTACTAAAAGGTAACATTGGGACAATCATATACTGTCAAATTTAGATCCTTGAGTATGAATAATATATTTTTTGCTGATCCATATAGTTGAAACACCCCTTTAGTGTTTGGATCATATAAAAGATCAAGTTTTTATGTAATTTTCTTGGGTATAATAGTACTACTCGCTCCACTATCTACCATACAATTATGGACTAAACTGTCACCAACTATCACAGAGAAATAGAAAGGGGGAGTATTACTTAGTTTTACCTCAAATTTATCCACCTTTGTCACCTCATGTATCTATTATAATTGGTTCTTAGTTGGTTGGTCTAAATTTTTTAGGACAACACTTTATTTATCAACTAGCTCTAAAGGTAATTTGAGAGATGAAAGCTCTTGATTGAGCATACCATTTTGTCATGGAATATCAAGGTAATGCCACATGTTAATAATACAATTAGATTTATTTATTTGATATATTATGCTGAATTAAGATCCAATAACCTTCGGTTTCACTTTTTGAACCATTAGTTACTCATAAACTAGAGGTACTTGAGGAGCTTTCTCAACCTTCGCATCTTGACTTTTCTATATTATAAGGACAATAAGTTGATCTTTGATAATTCTAGAAGAAAAATTAGGAGCACTTGAATTATTTCTCACATCTTGAACCTCATCAATGGCTCTTCTTTTAGCTTTAATCAGAGCTGTAACTTGACCATTTACATTACTAGTCTCAACTTGATTGAATGCAACATGATCTTCCATCTACCAATTCACATTTATGGTACCGAGCTACCTTTGAACTTGTGGAATCTCTCCTTGTGATGCTAATCTTGTCTCTTAATATTGAACTTATTAAATGGAAAACTCTTCTAGTTTTATTTATGGTATGGTAATATCTTATGTCACTAAGGAATGGTTTTGAGCATTACTGGGATTAGGTCTCTGCTAACCTAAATATTGCATTAAGTTATTTTGAGGAGGTGTGGGAACAATAGATATTTAATTGGAAGGCATATCTAGATCAAGGGATGCATATGTTCTAGCTTGAGTAATAGCCCCTTGTGATTTATAAGGTGGTATATTTTCTCTGAACCCTTACTAAAGAATCTTACAATCTCTAAAGGGTTGATAGGAGGCCTAGTTTTTTGGTTGATAAGGCCTACCTTGGTACTATTGTCTCATGAGTCAAACTAGTTCATTCCCAAAATATTGTTTCAAAATTTTCACTTCCCCAATCTCACTGGATTAACTATAAGGAGCTATAACTTAAGCTTGTGGGGATGGAATAGGGGATAGAGATGGGATTTGATGGACTTAAGGGAATGGAATAGACTTCAGTTCTAGGAATATAAGCATTGGGGTATTAAAGAAATTTTACCAGATTGTATCAAGTTGTTGTCTACTCTTATGACAACCTCATAGGCATCTAGTAAGGTAATACCACCCATTGATTGTATCAATACACTAATATTAGAATTGATGGATTTTAGATAATACAAGAATGAATATTCTAGGGATGGTCTAATCAATGCAAGTTTTTTAGTCCATGTCTTATAGAATCTAAGGTTAAAATCTAACATGAACTCATGGGGAGCACTTTTAATGGTAGTTAGCTATTCAACTAAAGATAGGTGATTAGACTTGTCTTCAAATTTCCTAACTAAGGCTGCACCTAATTCATCCCATGTAGCTATGGAATTTAATAAGAATTTTATATACCATTACAAGGCCTTTTCTTTTAAGGAAGCATTAATTAGTCTAATAGACACATTATCTTAAACAAAATTATGCACTAAACAAAGGTTGGTAACATCCTCAATGTGCTCAATAGTAGTTGTTTGGTCTTCTCCTGAGAATAATGGGATCATCTTAAGAGTAGACATAAGAATGTCATCAAAATGGGATAATTTTAGTGGTATACCTATATTAAATGGAATAAATACTTGATTTTTAATGTCCATTTGGGTAGTGGGGATGGCACTGCTTATGATAATGGGGTGACCGGGAGATGAATATTGATTTTGAGGATAAGGTCTTATCCTATTAAATCTTTCTCTTTTATATGAAATAGAAGGAAACTCAATAAATTCAAAGGGAATACCTTTATTAGTTGACCTTATAGTAACCTTTGGTATGAGAGTGTTGCTTGGATGATGTTATGAACTTTTTAACTTGAAGAATATTTAGCTTCTAATGATGATGGATGTCTTCTTCTAAAAATACCTCTCCTTAGCTCTAAACTTCAACTATGCCAAGGAGAATGTCTTTGGATCCCATCGGGCATACCAAAAACTATTATGGTCTTAATTTTCACCCATGGGGGAGTTCTTCAGGATCCCTCCATCTAATCCAAAAAATGGGAATAACCTTAGGATGTAGGTGTCCTATGGTGAGGTTGAGCCTATCAAGAAAGTCATCTTTTTTTTGGATCTATCACCAAAGCTAACCCATGACTTAGGAAAAGGAGAGGAATAACACTAATTACATGAAAACATATAAAAAGGATGTGATAAACCAATGTTTTAAACACTTATACTTACATAAGAAACAATATAGGACACTTTTGAGACTTATAAATATCACTTCATTCACTCTTTGAAAAGCTTCTACATAAGTGTTTCACTAAAAGATAAGAACTAGCTATTAATCTAGCTTATGAGGGCAGTTTTCCACTTAAAAATTAATCAATAGACTATATATGCACTTAGAATGACCTATAAGAGCTTCCAAACACTTCGTAAAGGTGAGGGAATTCAAACAAAGGTAAAGGAAAGCATGGATTTGCTTAACCACATCAATGAACTTATAAGACACACTTCAATTTAGTTTGTAAATGGAGGAATTTAGTCTCTATTATATCAAATATGTGTTACTATACAAATTTGACATAGCTAAATCATAAAAGTATATGTCTCTAATAAAAATATCTGAGAGTCAGTCCTTTTCAATGGGGAAGAAAATGGAATATTTAGGAGGGGGGAGAGAGAGGGAACTGAGTAGATAGCCATTATTAAATGTGACCCAATTTTTTTGATTAATTAGCATTGATCTAAGGATGTTGAGTCATAATCCAACATACAAGAACAAGTCCCTAAGGGACTAAGAACACTAAATGCTCCACTATCTGACTCTCCATCAATCATGCTTGATGTTTTTCACATTATTAGGTTGTTACTTGGGCTCATTCACTAGTGTTCCTTTTGACACTTATTGCATAGCTACCATTTTTCCATTAATCAAAAATACTAAATATAGGTCTATTAAAGATGAAAACTAATCACCTTATTAGTTTTTTATATCCATAATTATGCTAAAGATATACAAGTTAGGGATTTTGATCACAAACAAGACATGAAACCTACATTTGAATGCTTTCAAAAGGATTTGTAGAGATTTAATGGCATTATTCAAACTTTTAGAGTCTACTCTTAGTAATGTAGATCATGTTTGATCTTGCATTTATGTATTCTACCTGCTTGAGGTGGTGGAATCTTTTGTCTAACATGTTTTCCTTCATGGCATCCTCTCATGTTGCTTGTTATATTTAAATACCTGACAATTGTAATCTTAGATACATTTCCACATCCTATTCTTCTATAGAACTTGTTCAAATCTATCCTATTGATTCCTATAGGAGTCTTTATCTGGCTCATGTGGTTATGCCATGTAGTGGCCTTGTGTGTATCATGAGCTCATTGACTCTTTGAATTTGCTTGCATTATCAATATTTTGGGCATGATTAAACACATATCATTTATTTTTTTGATATTATACCATAGTTATGACACTTATAACCTTTGCATTTTTCCTCAAGATCCTCTAACTAGTTGACCTCTCACTCATCATTGATTCTCAATTGTATGATTTAATGCACTCCATTGATTTGTTTAGGACCAATGAATTCTTTGATCATTGCACACCATTAGATGTTTTTTGAGATTCCATGATCTTGACACTTTTCAACTCCATATTAAACCTCAAGAATATTTGAATCCAAATGACTACTTGCCATGGCTCAAATTTAGCATCCATATACATGTTTTACTCTACTAGTTTATCTTTGAAGGCTTATATCTTGAGATAACAATTTCATCAAGATAAAAAATTTATAGGGGACCTTCTTAGCATGAAAAACATAATGTCCATATAATATTTCATCTCTAGTCAAACTCCTAGGTCTTATTATGAAATTCTCAACCAGACTAACCTATCTTTTCCTATATGACATGTCATGATGGTCTGGTTCCTAAAATTTTCCAAGTTCACACTTTAATCTTGATTAAAGTATTTCAAAATATTTAAAATGACTTGATATTCTCCAAAATCTTATCTTCTCCTCCTTTCATGGGATCACTCTTCAAGGGGACACTCCTCAATTTTAATTCTAGACCTATAAAATTTGGTATGTATGCCAAAGTTGGCCAATATTTACTTTACCTATGAAGATAAACTTGGCATCCCAAACTTTCATGGACTCATTTAAAATAATCATTTCCCCATTGTGGTTGAGACTATGGTATTATTGATCTTATGGAGCAGAAGATGTTGTATAGAGACTTTAAAATCTATCTATTATATCTCTAGGGTTCTCAATCACATTTTGATCCTCTAATTTCTTATTGTTTTTACCCTCAAATATAGATTAAGGAATATAGGTTTAAAGGGGATTGAGATAGCCTAAGTCACAAGTGTGATAAACACTCTCTATAGGAGGCCAATTAATCTTCAAACTTAAATAAACAATATTTTTAATTTATATACTAAAATATGCTAAAAATAGAAAGTATAGTTATGCTAGATATCTCAATGATAATGAAAACAAGGTACTTAGTATTGATGCTAATACAAATCTAGATCTAGAATTGGAAAGAATTAGACTAAAACTAGATTATAAGGCCATTGTCAAATTATGTATTAAGTAATTTTGTGACCTCAGACACTTGTGTTGACCTCAAATGGTTACATAAATGCTTCTAGCTAAATTAGATGTAAGCATCCAATATAGAATATATATTGGATCTAGATGTGACCACTTGGAGTATTTTAGGTTATGTCACCTTGGATCTAGTGTATTTAGATCTAAATCATGGACTATCACTCCTTGTCAAATAGAAAAAACTCAATTATTAATCTTCATAATGACTATAATTAATTAGGTTAGTGGTCCCATGGTGTCAAGATAACATGAAATAACCCTTTATCAATGGGTGTTTCCTCCATAGGCATTACTCTAAAGAGTGCCTCCTACTCATGTATTTATCCCCTATGTATGGGATTATATGTGTATAAAGAGATAATATATGATAATAAAAGACAATAATGACCTAAATATAACCTATAAAATATGTTTTATGGATAGATCCTTCAATACTCTAGACCTATAGATATGTTATCCATATTACTAAATAAAAATAAGGTAAAATAGGGAAGCTTTTCTCACTTGAACTCTTGATTAAATGACTTTTTTATGTTAACTTGTTATTTGTTTGGTCTATTATATGTGAAGAATAAATGAGGATTTTTCATGAATATATACCAATCATTATCTACCCTTCTTAGACTATTATATCCTTAAAATAATTACTTGATTACTCCTCCAACTACAACTACCATGGTGATAGGATATTCTTCAAAATCATCCATGTATCCATGTTTTTTATTAATTTTATTAGTCAATAAGAATAATTATTCTTGAGTTTCAAGCTCAAAAATATTACCCTCAACCATCAATATCTTCCTTCTCACCCTTTTCAATGTGTTTGTGGATTTATTAAACCACATGATAATTTTTAGTTCATTAGTGATAACTAAGTCCTGCCTTGTTGATTCTTATTCATTCAATTTTTTTATCCATGAAGGGAAAACCATTGAATTATGATTATTAGTTTGCATTAAAGGTGATAATGTAGGGGGTAAAGGGTTTATTGGGTATCACATGAAAATGAATATGGAATATTAGCCATATAATACAAAGTGGAGGACAAAAGGAGTTTAAGAAAATTATGTTGAAACTTTACCTAACATGTACTCTTTATATGTGGAGGAGTCCTAATGGTATATTTTTTTAAGTTTAGGAACTTATAAATATTAAATATTAGACATTTTGTTTGAGTGGCCTATGTAATTTTCATATCTAACTAAGTAGAAGGTATTATTTGTACTAGTTAGGTATTAAAATTAGATGGGAATACCATGTCCTCAAAATGTACACTAATACTTATGGGTTATTGGTTAGTGTTGGCCAATTTTGGCCCACATACCAAGCTTATGCCTAGATAGACTAGGTTAGTAATGGATGAATAGGTGAACAATTTTTTTTGATGGAATGGGTTGTCCAAAGATTTCATTTTACTCATAAATCTTTTGAAAAACTTTAATTTCACTTAAATGTATTTTTCTAATTTGTAAGGGATAGGTCTAAAGTGTTGCATAGACCCTATGGGATGTCAAGAGTACTTGGAATGAGTATGGAAGTGCATAATATTTATATCATTCTTCATTGAGTTGATCTAGACATTTTCGGTCTAGTGGTAGAAATTATGAGTAGGCAATTTACTGATGATATATCTCACACACATGAGCACACCAAGAAAAAATAGTCATATGGGTTTGTTTATTTTTGAGCTTAGCTTCTATGCACTAATTTTTAGGCTATAAAACTAAGTGTGATAAAATTTATACATGTTTAAAGTTGGATCCTCAAATACAAGTCACTTAGTTTCAATACTTAGCTATTTTTGACCATCATAGGAATGCTAGTGTCATGCAAAATCCCATAGGTTAGATCACTTGAAAATTTTATAAAAACACTTATAAATTTCCTGGGACTAGTGGATCAAGTTGGTTCATCCCTTTTAGTAGCAAGAACATCTCTTAAAAATTTGGTGCCTCCATGACCTCTTCACTTCTAGATCCAAGCCTTCAAAGTTGGTCAAAAAGTGAATATGTTTGTGTAGACATAAAAATAGAGATCAAGAAAAAATACATTGGAGTTTAAATTTTATGGTATCTAACATGTCAAATATGTCTACATGGAAATCAAATGATGATTGTGTGGATGTTGAATTTAAGACCTACTAAATAGCCATTGGTTTTCAAATAGTGGGTCCCAGTAGATCTAACAACATGTGTTTGATCTTACATTTAGATCTCATGGTGAGTGGAAGCCAAAGGGGTCAACAAATCTTAAAATTAAATACATGCATGACAAGTGTCAATAGTTTATTCAATTGGTAAAATATCAATGATCAACATTCATCTAGACAAATAGGATCTAATGGAGTAAGATGGGTCAACATATCATCTAGATGAGTCAGATATCAACAACTAATTAAAACAAAGGTGAGCCTAGGATTTTTGATAGAAGTTGAGAAGCCATTTTTGACCAAGGAAAATAGATCTTGTAGGATTTTCCTATCACCATTAAAGCTCATTCCAACACCATTAAAGGGACACACTGATGTAGACAAGGTGATAAATAATATAATAGACTACCATTAAGGCTAAATATGGACCTGTGGTTTGTAAGTTTATAGATTTTAAGGATTTTATACAACTATGTTTACCATTTTTAATAATGATCCCTATATATGGTGAAATCTTGGTTATTATAGAGATAGATTGGATATTTTTGGACCTATTTAGATCTAAAAAATGGCTATTTAGTCTATAGGTTTGAATTAATATAAAGGATATAGGAGAACAAATAATATTATATTGGTTTTCTATCTATATAATGGACCCATGGTCTCGACATAGAAATAGACAAGATATGTGATTAATGCAAAGTGTTCTCATCCTTTAACATGGCCATATCTTTGACAAGCAACTACCTAAAATGCATAAATCTATATTTCTATCAAAACCATGAGCATGAAGCTTTGTCCTCAAGTGATAAATGGTGTGAAGGATCAAAGAAAAGATATAGTGTTGGGAACTAAAGATAGGAGAATTCAATGAGTCCTGAGAAATTTTGGGGAATTTCTCACTCAATAATCCATGGGTAGTGTCTTGATTGATAAAAAAAGGTGGAAAGGATTTCATTGGCTAAGGATAAAAAAGGTGGTAGTTCAAGTTTAATTAATGACCTAGGATGGTGTCTTCCCTCTCTTATGGTGTGCTCCCACATTATTTCTTTCTCTCTCTCTTCTAATATATATCTTGGTCTCATTCCCATTATGGGGGTTCTCAGCTCTTAGAATTTATCAATATTTTTTGGGATAAGGATACTCATTGAGACTCTTGTAAAAGTGTGCTTGTTTGATATGATTAAAACCTATGAAAATATTGTAATAAATACATTTTGAAGTAATTAGATCAATTCTTTACCTATCTCTTGTCTTTAATCAGTGCTTAGTATGATTGCATATGGTGAATTTATGAAGGAGATTCTTCCTAGTTTACTATCTTTCTGCTTGCCTCTTTCAAGGTGCTTTCAAGCAAACTTGCAAGTATAGATTAGTGTTCTACTTTGAACCTCTTCTATGAAATATTTATACCAATAGTGAGATTGAGTAAGCCATAGTTGTATTTTTGTTTTATTGTGTTTCATAATAATGGAGTTTTATTCCTAATTAAATAAATAGGTCTAAGTAGGGTAAATCAGTAAATAATTTGCAATAATTAAACCACTATTATATTTAAATATATTTTACTTTTGAATTTTATAAAAATAGTAATGAATAAGATAAAATATGACCTATCTTATTTTTTGCTATCCAATCTGAGACAAGGTCTGAGAATTTAGGTATAGGACTAAGACAATGTCAAAAATAGATTTGTAAACTTTGTTTTCTGATTGGATAGGATCATTGAAAGTGGGACACCTATTTTTCAACACTATAGTCCATTTTTGACATTATTATCCAAGTGATCTAAGTTTTCTAGGTTATACTCAAGAGGTCTATGTTATCTTGTCAGTGAAATATCAAAGCCTGGAAGTTTTTGAAGCTCATTATGCATCTGTTTAATCTTAAAAATACCTAGGAACTATTTTTGCTTGAACTTGAAAGGAAATTTGGGAAAGAGAGATAAGGGGATAGTGTGTAAAGGATATGCTATACATACTTCACACTTTTTGTATGATCATGCTACCTATATACCAATACTTTGAGGAGGGATCAAGCTAATGTAGTTCTCCCATTGAAGTGCTTGGTGTAATTATGTATGAAAAATACAACTAGATACAAAAATCAGTGTAATTTAGATGGATATGGACTGGTGTAAGGGCTTTCATAAGCTTAAAATAATATTAGAAGGTTGTATGCAGAGAATAGGGAAAAGTGCTTGAGTGTACTTGCTTGTATTCTTGCTTCTCTCTTGTGAATAAGTGGCAACCCTTCTAAATGGAATTTAAATGGCCTTCTATAGGGAAATGAATGATCATGGGTTAAATGAATTCACATTATTTCTACATGAATTAATATAAGGATTCAAGAAAATCTGATGGTTTAAACAAAATTTGCACTTGGACAACAATGCCAAAAATAAGACACCCTAGGTTTCAACACTCCTATCCAAGTTGGGTAATATTTTCTAAAGGGAATGAGACCTAGGGGATGGTTTTTGGCCTAAAATAGGTACCTAATTCTGTAAGGGTAAAGTTGAGAAGGCTATTGATGACTAGGAATTGATGAAATAAAATCCTATGAGGGTTGCACAAGCAAGTAGGAGGACCTATGCATTGGGTGTCATTAACCACACTAAAATATCCAAATTTCATATTTTACATAACTAAATTTTCCCTAAATTTATTCTAGTGATGAATCAAAGTAAAATAATAAGATATTGTACCTGAACTTACATGCAAAGGTGATGCTCATGAAGCTTATGTGATGTTGAGTAGTGCTAGACAGTACATAGACATCACTTTGTGAAAATGTGAATATAAAAATGAAAAAAATAGTAGATCAATTCATATTATATGTGATATAAAATAAAAACATATAAAAGTAGAGTAAAATTGAAAGGAAGAGAAATAAATGAATACACCTCACCAAGTACGTGAACCAATATAAAACCTATTATGATCCTTAGTATGGCTAAGTAATGCTAGATGACGTTGTACCAAAAGTTATATCATGAACAAAGTTGAGTGCTCAATTCCATATAAAGTGGCTCAAGAACGCAAAGGCTAGCCCTTTGGCTCCATCGTCACCTAGTGAGTGAAGCTAGATGATCATGCATGTGATAATAAATGTTTAGAATATGTGTCTAATCGGTCTAAATAGGTGGCTCAAGAATAAAAATATGGAGATTAGGCTCCATCCTTTCCCCATGAAGTGAAGCTATGAAGTGATACCAGTATATAATATATGTTATATAAGATCTTTCATGGATCCCATGGATGCTCTAAAAATCTAACAATGTGGTGTGGATAGTTGAATGTATGCTAGAAACTAGGCCACTCTTGGCCATTTTGAAAGATAAAGATTAGGATTATATGAAATCCACTCAAAAACTGATGCAATATGCTTATGTCAAAGCTAACTTGAGAACTTGGGTACATGATAAGTTAAACTTGTATGTTAGTTCAGCTTGATAATGATGCCAACCACCTGTAGATGGAGTAAGACACACAACTACTATGAATTCTTGGGTAATAAACTAAACTCAAAAATAAAATAAGACCAATATTCCATGCACATTACCCCTAATCATTGGTGTCAAAAGCATGGATTCTAATATAAAAGTTATGTCAAATACCCAATCTAAAACTAGAAGTGATAGTCATCATGCCATGCATGATACCCCACTATATATGGATTTCATGAGAAAAATATACTAAAATTGTTGATTCTGACTAATCTAGATCTATAAATGCTATATCTAAGCTAAATTTTTTACCTATCACTAGAAAACTTGGGTGTTTTTATACCTAGACAAGAGTTCCAAAATGAGGACACCCTTGTGTTTGGTACTATTATTTATTTCTAGCACTATTGTCCTATACTAAAATTAGTTATTTATTTAGACTTTTTATTGTTTTTATGTTCTATTATAACTATTTTGACCTCTAGATTATGAACTAGGTGATTTGAATGTTTTTTTTACTATTAGGATCTTTGATCTCTATGACAAAACCCTTGTTTATTTCCCCCTCTTTTGAGGGTAGGAATGATGAACCTATAGTGACTACCCTCAAAAGAAAAGAGTCCTATAAGTGTGTTATGCGACATAGATACATGATATAACAATGATTTTTGACAAGATATCTCTAGATATAACAATTTTTATATTAAGAGATTGTTGTATCAAGAGGGATATGCCTATATATACATAACAATGTAAAATCATATCTAATGTAGTGAACTAGAATTAAAAATGTTAGATGTTAGTTTTTAGCTGTCAAGGAGGTATGGAGCATGATGTCCATCATGACATCTAAGAAAGCAAGGAAAATGCCTGATATGGATCATGGCATTACAATAATAAAAAAAATTAACCAAATAAACAAGAACATGGAGCAAGAATAAGAAGTAATAAGCATACAAGGTTGGCCAAGGGGCCACATAAAAAAGGGAAATGGGTACATGCCACTCAGAATGGAAATCAATAACACAAGGCATGTTTAAATTACACATACACATACAATTTGAAACAAACAAATATTGGCATGAGGTATATAGGAACATAGAAGATTAAAAGCAAGGGATATTGGCAAATGTATAAAGGTACACACACATGAATAGAAGTAAAGGACATTGGAAAATGTCCTAAGGCACACATAAGAAACAAAACTAGAATAAGAAATGTAATCTTATCTAGCTACATAAATTAAGAAAGGAAATGATGTAAAAATTATAAAGTTACAATCACATCTAACTAATCAAAGTAAGAGTGAAAGTATGCAAGACAAGTTTAGTACAAGACTAGGTATATGATAAAGCGATACACAAGTCCTAGATACTAGTGAAATGTAGATATAGTAATTTATGTAGTCTAGTAAGTAATGTACATCAACATGATAACTCATACTATGTAGTGTAGGATTGACATAATTTGGATGGTATTGTCATGTAGAAGATGCCCCTAGTGGGTATGTATATCAATGTGTGTCTCAAATGTATAAGTAGGAATTCCCCCTCAATATGTAGAGTGAAGCAATCAAGTAGTTGGATGTCATTAAAAAAAACTTAAATAAGATCAGTTGAAGCATGTTAATGTATATAAATTGACATATAATATCATGAAACAACAAATGTAAGTCTTAGTATGAAAGTAGTGATGTAAAGCATAGATGATGCATACAATCAAAATGTTTTTGGTATTATGATAAATTTGAATGTTTTCATATTTTTATATAAGTTATGTACAATCAAGAAGGAGAGATTATGTATAATCAATGCTAAAAATAAATTATGTACAAGCATGTAGGTAAAATAATATGTACATGATAATATAAAATACTAGGCTGATGGGGGGAAGGTATCCGAGGATGGAGCCTACTAGGGATGAAAATGGAGGAAAGAGTTATGAACATCACCAAATGCCTCAAGATCATCATAATAAGTATCATCATATGATAAAAATGTTGTGTTTATGGTGGCATCATGCCAAAGGTAAACTGAAGGTTGCTCTAGTGGTAGACATGCTAACTTTACTCTGGGATATTGAGTCCTACTAATAGATGACTTTAGTGGAAGTGGTGGAGCTAGTGATGTTGGTGGTGATATAATCTAAATAATGACTTGATATTATAGTTTATCAAATATATTATTTAAAACTATACATGAGTTTTTATCATGGCATATAATCTTATGAAAATTAAAAATGGGTGTCCATCTTGATGTGATAATCTACTAATAGATCTGGGTCATACTGTGGGTAATGTGATCAATCCATGATCAAGTAATATTTATAACATAAATTTTGGGTGATGTTGTGTGTTTCCTTCTTGAATATAAATAATTGGATCTATATCCATAGAGGTAATCATGTGAACTATATGGGCCAAGTGGTCTAACTATGGTTGTAAGTGTGGAGTATATACTAAGAGTGTAGTGTGAGATGTTAAAAGTGTTGTACAATGTGGTATGAGAGATCTAGAATCATATCAATACTCTCTTGGGCTAACTAGTTTAAATCTCAATCTACTCAAATAATAATCTATGAGTGTGGGTGTCATATCACCATGTAAATAATCATATGAATCTATATCAACATCATGTACATATGGTAACTCAAAATTCACCACAAGGGGTAACTGTGATATAAGAGTCTCATCATCTATATTAGTAAAAGGCGATGTTACTACAAAGTTATCTATAACTAGTGGAGTAACTATGGAATCAACTAAAAATACTACTACTATTTTCAGTGATGGTGGATGTGTAATATGTGTTAGAACTATGATTGATGAAGTAGCTAGAATGGTTGATGCTGTTATGACAAGTGGAATAGCTGATGCTGATGGTATAATTGTAGGTGGAGTAGTGTGAGAAGTGATAGTCTCTCCAAACTCATATATATATTTGATTAAGAGAAATGTTATGAAGTGGTGGTTGTATTATGAGATATGGTGTCCCATCTAGTGAAATAGTCAAAGATGACTCTATAGTTTGATAATATCTAAATGGCTAATTGTCTCCTAGACATATGTATAGATATCCCTTGTGGAGGAACTTAATACATAAATGGAGAGTGGAAGGAATGGCCCCCATAATATGTATCCAAGGTCATTCAAGTAAAATATTATAGTAGAGAGGACCTAACATGACCTAGAATTGTGTAGGGAGGGTTTTTGGTCCTACCATGATATCTAAAGTAATAGTGCCTAATCTCTATCATGGTATATCATAAAACCCTTAAATGTTCTTATATTATTTTTACATTGATTCCAAATCTACACCCATGGTATGTAAGAATGTGATATTACATATATTTAGTCCATAACCACTATCAACAATAACTCTCTTGACTGATCTAGTTTGGACATGTATATGTATGAATAGTGGCAAATTTTGATCAATAACTATCTAAGAAGGTATGTATTCATTATCAAAATAAATTTCATCTTCTATAGTTTTTAAATTATTGACCACAGATGCAAAATAAGAAGTTTCTAAATCAATAGGCATATAAGTTTGAGTGAGTGCTTGATAAAGAATGTCCTTGAATACATTAGCTTTTTGAAGTAATTCTACTATGGAAATTTTAGATGGAGTGTTTCTCAATTGATCAAAAATGTCATATTCCTTATTTGAATCTACATGTGTAGGTGGGTTGGGCCTGGAATGGGTTGGAATAGTAGGGTGATGGGGCTCATAGGTAGGTAGAGGAGGCATAGTGGTACATTGAGTAATAGCTCCAACCACATTATCTACTATCTATATAGGAGGATTATTAGTTACATGAGGAGAGTGAAGATAATCAATGGATCAAGGTGGTGGAGGGACAAATGGTGTCAATTGGGCTCTTTGGTGATGGGTAGTGACTTAGGGAAGAGAAAAATGGACTATGCAACATGACTTGGCATGGGATAGAGGCTCCAAGGGAGGTGATGCAAAAGATGTATTGACATATATAAGAATAGATTGCTTAACATCATCGCATATAATGAAACATAAACATGAAATGGAAAGAATGAAACTTTTTACTAACATATGATATACTTCATCATTCATGTACATGATAGGGCCCATTATGTTTTCCTTATTATTTGCAAGAAATGTAAAAAAAAATTGTGAATAAATGAACAACATTTTTGCAATTTAATTATGGGTGGAAGGTGATACTGCAAGGAAAAAAATAAGAGATAATACATGCAACTAAGGATTTTTCAAAAATATTTCTACAAAACACTATGAATTTTTGAATTTAAAATTGATTTTCCTAGTTTGATATGCACCTAAAAATTCAAAAAATTATAGGAAAAGTACCAAAAAATAACTGGGAGTTAGTCAATGCAACTAGGGATTATTGAATGAATTTTTAAAATTAGTATGATAATTTTAAATTTTTGATATGAATTTATATAAAATTTGTAGAATTTTTCTTGAAAATTTTAAGAAAAATCAGAAAATATTTCTAAAGTTAGCAATATATTTTTCCTAGTGTTTGGAATGTTTTTGTATGTAAAAAGGACCTAGTATGTAAAAACTAGGGTTTTTATAAAATATATGGTAATTATGAAATTAATTTTTAGATTTATGATTTTTAAATACTAGAAAAATTAAGAAATTATGGTAAAAAATAGATATAATTTACCCTAGGGTTTCTAGGTTTTTTGTGTGAATAATAGGAAAAATATAGATTAATAGGGAAAAATATAGCTTTTAACAAGTGATTATCCAAGAGAAATGAAGATAAACTTATCTAGTTTTAGACTAAAATGAAGGACTCTAAGAATGGAATTTGAAGATCAAGACTGACACACTATCATGAATCTAAGTCTAGGTTTTATTTTTTGATTAGATAGGAGTATCAAAAATAGGACACCCTAGTGTCTAGTGCTGTAGTCTTTCCCGACACTATTGTCTTGAGGATCTAAGCTTTCTAGATTTTGTTCACCTAGTCAATGTGAGCATGTATACCAAATTTTGGTAGATGGAAGTGAGAAAATCTTATTATAGGTATATTTCACTCTTTAATACTTGTATTCATCTACACATATGCAAATAATGAATACATAAAAAAACTAGGTTATGGAAAGAATGATCATACAATCAAGAACCCCTATTGTTCTGATTGCTACCTACATTAACCCTCAAGCTAGGGTCTTGGATCCAATGTAGTTCTCCCTTAGGGAACATGCATAATCAATATGCATGATAGATGTAGAAATGAATTTTACCTAGGCCCTTCCTTGATCAAGCATGGAAGTCTATGTGTGATGCAGAGAAGCTAAGTTCTAATATTAACTAATTTTTATTATGTCTAATGTTCTGAAGTAGTAAGTGCTAGATATAAAATACTTTGTGTAGTCCTTTATATAGGAGACTCATTATTTCAAATTTGGGAGCTTTATTCACATTTGGTCGACATTAGAAAACTTTGAACCAAAGAAAATAAAGGGGTAAGACTCATCTAACAAGACAAATTGACCATTTGAATCAAATTTTTACTTAGATAATAGTTACAAAAATTAGACACCCTGGGTTTTAGCACTATAGTCCTATTTTTGTGTTATTATCTAAAGGGTATGAGACCTATGGGATGGAATAAGCATGAAAAGAGTAACCTAGGTTAGTAAGGGTTAAGTCTAGAAAGTTATGTATGATTGGGAATGGTTAAAGAGGTATCTAGGATATAAAACAAGACTAAGGCAAATCAAATAAAAAGACATGGCTAGATGTGAATAAGACTCATATTCTCCAGTTGTAGTTTCTTATGAAAGGACTATGAAATGACATGATATGTGTGGTTACTTGACTAATTTAGGGTGTATATATTCCCCCCTTTTAATCTATTGATGCAATAAAATGAAGTACTAGAGTAAAAGAAAAAAATAAGATGTGTACCTAAACTTACCTGAATGGAGATAAGTGTATTGAAAAAGGAGCCAACTTCTTGGGTAGTGAAGTAGATGGAGAAATGAATAATGCTTAGATCAAGAAGGAATTCCTGTAATAGATGTCCCCTATACTAAATCTAATAGTGCCTATAGAAATAAGTAATCCTTGTAATAAATTCCCCTATACCAAATCTAAATGAGAAATGAGAAATGCTTAGAGGCCCAAAACTAATGTTTGTCCTCTATCCCACATAAAATCATGTAATCTGGAATGTGTGTATATAATCTATATGCTATGAATATCAAGATATATCATAGCCCTATTATGAATAATATGAACTAGAAATGAGAAGTTCTTAGATGTCTAAACCAATGTTTACCCTCTAACTTATACAAACTCCTAAGTTGAGTAATGTTATGGACGAACCACTACAAATGTTCTTATGGTCTAACCTAGTAACAACCTAGGTATGCCTGGGTATAATATGAAAACTCTAGTAAATGTGTAAGAATAAATTGGCCTATCTTACCATACCAATATATATAATCCTGGATGCTAAAGAACATGATCGTCTATGTCATGCCCCCAAATCTAGTATGTGAGTGATACATCTAGATAGTCTAGAAATATATATAACCACATGTTTCATGATCTATTTTTCCACGTCCCATATGAAAAACTAGATATCAAAACAATGTGCTCTACACTATGCCTATAATTTTCTATCTAGTCATGTATTTGTCATGTTGTATGAATTTGTATGTATGAGATGTGTAGTAATGTACATGCCCCCAAATCTAGTATCTTAGTTTGAGTCTGTATCTAAGTCACTATGAGTCCATATAATATGAAACAATGTATTTTAATAGTCTATGTACTAATGGTGTATCCATATAGATGTTGAGTGACTCACATAAACTAAATCACTCTATAATATTGACCAATCTTGAGCTAAGTAATGTTGATAATATGGATTTTGGAGGTGTAAAAGTCAAAGTGCATTTACCTATAGGAGTGGATAGGGATACTAATGTATTTTTAGAGATAATAGGAATGATTCCCACCTTTTGGATAAAGGGATGAGATATGTGATAGAGGAGGTTGAGCCAAAAGTGATGACTAGTGGCATATGAATAGGAACAAGGTTGGTGTAGTTTGAATTGATTGAGAAGTTGTATTATCAGGATTGAACTATGTTCTAGATTGATTAGGACCAAAGCTTGTGTGTGGGTATAATAGAGATTATAAATGGTTGTGTTATGGTAGGCAAACAAGGTGGTAGTAGATTAAATGGATTGAAATGTTGATTGATTTAGCTGGGTTGTTTAAACAAGTTTTTGATTGATAGGTACCAATTTACATGTCAGGGTACAAAAGAGGTATAAGGATGTATGTATGCTATAGATGATGTAGTGATAAATAAAATCATGTGTGATGTCAAAGGTATCATTGTGATAGGGAATGAGATTCAGGGGGATGGATCTGGTTTAGAAAGATTTACCTACGTCTATAAGGGTTAAGTCTAAAAGTTTGTGGATGACTAGGAATCAATGAAAGAAAAGCCTATAAGGGTTGTGCAATTAAGTAGGAGGACCTATGGATTAGGTGTCATTAGATAAAATATAGTAACAAAATTTTATATTTTACATGACTATAATTTTGTTGATCCAGTGTGTGTTCAAGATTATATGAGTGCCCATTTGACTTTAATGCATCACGCTTTTAGCCTTATTAATATCCCTTATCCCCTTCTAACCCTTTTCCCTATGAAACATTAGTTTACCATTAGTTTTAGGTGAGAATCAAAATGAATCCAACCTTTTTCAAAGGTCCAACCCTAATATAGGTGACCCACAGTCTAGGGTTCTTCCCATTTGTAGCTTAATTAGAGGGAGCCTTAAGAAATCTCTCCAAGGGTGAAAATTGAGCCTACAATAGTTAATGGCATGCCTAGTGGGACTGTAGTCAAAAATTAATATTGATAAAAGTTTATGCTAGTTTAATCAAATTTGTAGGAATTAAACTCCCAAGCAACAACATATAGTAACTTGAAAAGGAATAATCGACACTCTAGTGTAAAATAGTAGTTTTCTCTCATTCAAAGGTGACAACAAGGTCAAATTCAAGAGGTATTCCCTTTGAATTTGTTGAACTACCTTTAAATTTATAAAAGAGCTTAAGGTTTACCAATACACATCCATATCAGGGAACCTTTACTCCTAGGTCATTTTCAAGGCCTACACCTATAAGAAGACCTTTATTAAACCTTTACATAGCCATGGTATAAATTAGATATTTTTTGGATTTTAATGGCCAAAGTCATTTGAACCTTTCCTAATATGATCCTATCCCAATTTCGGCCCTTACAAGTGTCCCTTATTATACTAGTGACCAAGCTACAACACCTTCTAAGCACCTCATAGACATAGCCAATTTTTTCAATATCCATAATGTCACTAAGGAAAATATAGCTATTAGGTTATTAGCTAATTATTTTTAATTAAAATCCCTTTATTGGTATAGAGTCCTTACTACTAATTCCATTCAAACATGGGACTAATTAGGAGAAGCCTCATGTAAAATATTTGAGGATAAAAGTGACCATTTGTCACATTCTAAAAAATTAACTTCCATTAAGAGAGCTCCTCATGAAGTCATGCAAGACTTCAACACAAGGGTCCAAAAAAATTGGGAAAAAATTCTTGTATCATTTAGGCCAACCCTTAACTTTGCCTTCCTATATTATTTGAAAGCTTCAAATAGTGATATAGTAGTGATGATCCAACCAATGGGGGGAAAATACTTCTATATGCTTATAAGGTAGCCATCAAAGCAAAAAATTATTTGGTTTAAGCTGGAAAACTTACACCCAGACCACCAATGCCCTTATTTCTTGAAATCAGACCACCTCCTATTGTTATCCCTCCACTAGATGTCATTCCTCCTACACCAACAATTACTGCAATACCTGCACCAAAATAAGAGAAATCTTTCACTAGTGGATCTAATGATTCATTAGAGAAAAATAAATTCTAAGAGATCAAGATCATGTTTCAATCCTTAAAGAATGAGATAGTATATGTTAAGAGTCAACAAGATTTTAATAGGCCTTATGAAGGTTCATATCAACCTCAACACCAATATTTTCAAGAAAATAGTCCACCATACAAAGGGAACTACCAAGGTTAGGGCCAAGGTCAAAACCAAGGGTAAGGGTAGCATGGCTATAAGAGGTAGAATAAATACAACCCTAATACTTTTAGCACTTTCAATACCTTGGTACCAGTTCAAAATAATCTAGCACAATAAGTAGAGGGTACCATGCCCACAAATCAATGTTTTGGTCAACATATTGTCCCAAATATTAACCTCAACTAAGCCTTCAATTATCAATGGAAAAAAGAAAATAAATTTGGGTAAAACAAAGCTCTCATATCCAAAAATTCATAGGTACCTATGATGACCAAGCAAGATGATCCTCCAAAAGGGAAAGGGTCTAATCAAGGACCAAACTAGTTGGATGCCACCATGGTCAATAATGAGTAAGAAGAGTGTTATGCATCCAACCAGTAGGGTAGTTCTAACCAAGCCTACATACCATTAAATTCAAATACAAGATTTAAAATAAGGAACATGGATGGTAACTAAGAAGTAGTTAAAGAGTTTATTACCATTACTCCTTCACTGACAAAGCTAAATGAACCTGATATCACTCTAAAGGTTCCAATAGTTCCAATAGATTAGAATCAGTGAAATGTATAGGTCCCTTAAGGTTCAAAAGTTCAAAAAACAATAGTGGTGTATCCCATAGCTCAATTAAATGTTATTCATTAAGCCATTAACATTTTTTAATAGATGAATAAATATAATGAGTGTGCCAATGTGATACATTCTCTCCATGCCTAGTCAAGTGGACATTATTCAGGAAGGTTTGTCCAAGATTAATGTTAAAACATTTGAAAAAAATCCACCAAAAAAGGTGAATAAAGTTCTCACTAATGTATATAAAGGACCAAATGAAGGACAATCAGGTAAAGTGGTCAAGACTCCTCCCTTCTATATTTCAGTGATCATTGGTAACTCTTTAGTGCACAATTGCTTAGTGGATAGTGGGGCTAGTACCTTGGTAATACCAACATCCATAACTAATCATCTTAGTCTAAAATATGAACAAAAATCCAAAGGATTAATGAAACTTGATGGTTCCTTTAACAATCCATCTGGTATAATCAAAGACCTCAATATAACCCTGCACACTTTCCCTAGTGTCTCAGTGGCTCAAGATGTGTTGATCTTGGATGAGCCTCCTCGCTTTGCACTATGCCTATCCAGGGAGTTCACTAAAAAAATTAGAGGATAATTTGTAGTATATTGGTCATATATGACATTCAAAACAAATTATGGTGTCAAAGTGTCAGTCAAAGCTGATCCCATTACATAATTCTACATAAAACCCTATGGACTAGATAATGCCAACATCAATTTCACCATCATTGATAAGGATGGTTTTGAAATGGGGTAGGAACTAAATAATAATCCAAAAGAGGTACCAAATATAAACCTATAGAATAGATAATGTCAACATAAATTGCAACATCATTGATAAGGATGGTTTTGAAATGGGGTAGGAGCTAAATAGTCATCCAAAAGAGGTACTAGATATAACCCTATGGACTAGATAATGTCAACATTAATTGCACCATCATTGATAAGGATGGTTTTGAAATGGGGCAGGAGATAAATACTCATCCAAAATAGGTACCAGACATGTTCTTAGATGAATTATGGATTGATAAAAAGTTGGTAGACCCCTTAGAAGATATTGAATAAAAGGACTTAGGTGTCTACTATTTGCATGAAGAAAGCCAACCCATACCATCCCTCATAAGGCCTCAAAAAGGCCCTAGTGGTCTATAGAATTTGTTCTTTGATGGCTCAAGGAGAAAGCATGGTGTGGGTATAGTGTTATACTAATATATCCTTCAAATTATAAGTACTTATCTTCATATAGGTTCTAATTTAGTTGCTCCTACAATGTAGAATAATATGAGGGCCTTATGCATGGCCTTTAATGAGATAATCAAAGAAGGATAAAGTAGTTTCAAGTCTATGTGGACATTATATTAATTGTAAACCAAGTTAGGGGATAGAATGCCACTAAAAACCCCTTAATGAGGTCCTATAAGCATAAAGTGTGGGACCTAATTGAGGACTTTGAGGCTTTCAACATTCAATCACTCCCTAGCAGCCAAAATCAACATAGTGACAAGCTAACAGCTATGGGGACTCACTTTGACATCCCCAATACATTGAAGATAACTAAGGTGAAACCACATGTCAAGGTGGTAATAAGAGCATCAATTTAAAATAATGAATCTCATTGGTAGGTATTTAAAAATGACAAACATATTATATGTTTCTTGCATCAAGAAGAAAAGTTCTCCTCCATCAACCAAGGAAAATTGAAGTGTCAATATGAGGATAAAATTGTTTAATTAAGGTCAAATAATATTCTTAAAGGTCTATTCACCCTAGAAGGCCTCTTTCATGAAGGGGACCATATGAGGAAGGAAAAAGTAGTGACGTCAACTAATGAAGAGAACTATGAGAGAGTTCTTATCTTTGAAGACAAGCTCCTCAATCTTGGATAGGTAAGCACTAAAGCTAAAATACAAGCCTTCATATAGATTTTTAAGGAATATGCATACATATTTGCTTGGAAATATAGTGACTTGAGGGGATTTGATCTTAAATTGGCCCAACACACTATAGAGATAGAGGCTAATGCTAAGCCTATTAGGCAAAAGTAGAGGCCCATAAATCCCTAGATTGAAGAGATCATAAGAAAGGAATTGACCAAGCATATTGAATCCAGGATCATCTTCCCAATTAAGCACTCCTCATGGGTAGTTAATCTAGAACCCACCAGGAAGAAGAATGGAGTCTCTTTGAAGGATCACTACCCTCTAACATCCATGAAGCAACTCTTTCAAATAGTTACTAGTTTACAACATTTCTCTCTCTTAGATAGATATTTAGGTTATAACCAAGTGATAGTGAGAGAAGAAAACTAGTACAAGACTACCTTCACCACCAAGTAGGGCACATTTTCTTATTAGAAGATACCTTTTGCATTTTCCAATGTTAGGGTAACCTTTCAAAGAGAAATGAATATAGACTTCCAAGGGATGCTAAAAAAAATGGTACTAGTCTACTTAGATGACATCACATTATTCTCCAAAAATTCTAGTGAGCATATGGACTATCTAAGGTTGTTATTCTATAGATGCAATTAGTATGAGATATCTTTAAATCCCAATAAATGTGTGTTTTTATGCATAAAATCAAATTGATAAGTCATATTGTTTCAAAATAAGTATTATCCATTGACCCTAACAGAGTAAGTGTTATCTTGGCCTTATCCTTGCTAAATCACAAGAAGGGGATCCAAAGCTTCCTTGGGATGATTAACTATGTGAGAAGGTTCATACTTAGTTTTGAAAACTTGGTCAAACCTATCACCACCATTCTAAATAAAATCCAAGTGTTTGCTTGGTATAGTGAAGGTAAGGCATATTTTAAGGCTATCAAGTGGGCCATTGACTAAGCCTCCTCACTCATAAATCCTACTTTCTCTATGTAATTCATCTTTTACACCTTTACAAATACTGACAACATATCAGCTATATTGATGCAAAAGAATGGCAAAGGAATAGAGCATCCAATTGCCTTTTTTAGTAAAGGGATAGAAGGATATGAGGTAAGGTATAATTTCATGGATAATTAAGTTCTTACATCCTTGAGAATCATAAATAAGTTTAGGCCCATACTCTCCAACAATAGGATCCATTTTATGGTGTCTCATCCTGGAGTTAGGGACTTCCTCCTTAATAAGGATTTGAATGAGAAGCTAGTGGGTTGGATCACAAAGGTAATAGAATATGATGTAGAGATCAAAGTCACCATGTTGGTTAGAGGTAAGGTCTTGTGTGATCACATGGTAATTTACCTCCAAGAAGAGAAGGAAGCTATTTTGCTAACCCAAGATAACTCACAAGTAGGCACACCTCCACTTCAAAAGAGTTATTTTCAAGATATGGCTCACTTTTTGGAAATAAGAGAATTCTCCCAATGTTTGGACAAAGAAAAAATAGGGTAATTTAGGGTTCAATCCATACCTTATACATTGATTAATGGATTTATTTTTAGAAGAGACCTCAATGGGGTACTCCTTAGGTGCATAGATGATAACTAGGTGACCAAACTCTTGGAGAAGTTCTATGATGGAGCCGTAGGAGGAAATTTTGCACCTAAAACCAAAAAATCAAAGGTAATAAGGGATATTTATTATTGACCCAATCATTTCAAAGATGCTCATGCAGCCCTCTTTACAAGAAAGCAAAAACTAGTAGCTCTTCCACTCAATCCTATTTAGGTGGAGCAACCCTTCATACAATGAGGGTTAGAATTCAAAGGTATTATTAATACACCATCAAGTATAGGGAATAAATGGGTGTTCACTATAAATGACTACTTTACTAGGTGGGTGTAAGCCATTATTTTAAAGGAGGCTAGTGAAGGTGCAGTTTTGGATTTCTATGATAGCATTATGACAAGGTTTGGTGTCCTAGCCACCATAATTTCATATAATGCATTGGAATATCTTGGTATGAATACAAGTGAGTGGGATCTTAAATTTGAAATCTACATTAGTACCTATTCCAACTACTATCCTCAAATAAATGGATTGGTAGAGTCTACAAATAATAATTTGCTAAGGATCATCAGGAGGACCATAAAAGAGAATCACAGAACATGACACACCAAGCTAAGGACAACCTTATGGGATGGTAGGGTGACTCCTAAAACTAACATTTACAATTTTCCATATGTTCTTGTGTATATAATGGAAGCTAAATTACCTATCTCTCTCAAGCTACCTACATTAGAATTGGCACATCATCTTGAATTGATGGAGGATGAAACCATGAATTTAAGGATGATAGAGCTCATGGAGTTAGAAGAAACTGGGGACCTTTCTATGAAAAACCTAGAGTCACATCAAGATCATGTCAAAAAGGCATTTTATAAGAGAGATATAACAAAAATATTTAAGGGGACCTAGTCCTCAAATGGGACTCAAATAAAGCCAAACCAACCAACCATACAAAGGTTGACATCTTGTGGAGTGGTCCTTATTTGATCCATGGATGTAAGTAACACAAAATTTTTTAGCTTACCCAATTGGATGGAGAGATATTACCCATCTTAGTCAATGACATTCATTTAAAGATGTGTTATTGGAAGAATTGCATCTATTATAATATATTATACATATTAAAGTAGTTTTTATGATTTCCTCTAAGTGCCTCAAGCACATTTATTTTATGCTTTGTTGTTTCCTTTTCCAAAGTTCCTTGGGCATTTTATTTTGTTTTTTCCTTTTGGTCCTTGTTTATTTAAGATAGGTTCAACTTAGTTACAAAGTATAATGACTCCATGCCAAATGGAATAGATAAGGCAAATGGTTTGGGTTCTCAAAGCAAAACATACATGATTCTTTATGAGTTTCTAGAAATATTGGCCAATTTTGGCCCACATACTAAGCTTATGCCCATATAGATTAGGTTGATAATGGATGAGTAGGTGAATAAAAGTTATGGATGGAATGAGTGGTCTAAGGATCTCATTTTTATCATAAAGATTTTGAAACATTTTAAGTTCACTTAAAGTGTAATTTTATAATTTTTAAGGGACATGTATAAAGTGTTGTAGAGACCCTATGGGATGTCAAGAGTTCTTGGAATGAGTGTGGAAGTACAAATAACTAATTTGGTTATTCATTATGTTCATCTACACATTTTGGGTCTAATGGTAGAAATTTTGAGTAGGTAGTTTATTGATGCTATATCTCACACGTGTGAAGGTGCTAGGAGAAAATGGTCACATGAGTTTATTTATTTTTTATCCTAGTTTCTATGTGCTAAGGTTTAGGCCATGCATCTAAGCATGAAAAAAGTTATGCAGGTTCAAATTTTGCTCCCCAAATAAAATTTTCTAAGTTTCTATACTTAGTCATTTTTTACCACGATAGGCACGTATATGCTATGTACCTAGGGATATGATATATTAATGTATATGGGTTGATGGAGATGCCGACATGTGACACACATCCCCTTAGTTACTTATATGGGTACAACATATTAGGATAATGGAGTAACTTATGGAATTAGTATATTGGGTAATGTTTGGCCTACATTGGGATTAGGAAGTTACCCATCCATGGGTTAGATAGATATCTATATATAGGAGATGATTATCATGGTAAAGATATCAAGTAAGAATTGAGTCTTCTATTGTAAGAGGATATTGGAGGTTGTCCCCTCAAAGAGACATTGTGGAGTTATTCCTTCATAAAGGAGTATTATATGGTGTTTCCCTACCTTAAGGGTATTTCTGCATATATTGAATATCAAGATCATATCAAGTGGTATCAGAGCTTCGATTTGGGTAATTTGTGTGGAGTAAAACCCTAATTTCACTATATCTTTCGAAATATAGTGAATTTTTATTTTAAATTTTTATTGGAGATGTAATAATATATAGGAGGAGTAAAATAAAAATTTCAGAATTTTTTGAGTTGTTTTAAGTGAATTGTTGTGATTTTATGTTTTTTCATATATTCAATATACAGGTCAAAATTTGTGATATTTTTTCACAAAATTTTAAATAGATTTCCATTATCATAAGAGGAAGCTACAATAAAAATGTGGGACTTTTTTGATCAGTTTTGTATGAGTTATTGACATTTTAGTGTTTCATGAACCTTAATTTTTGTGTGGATCATTGAGTTGCAAAAAATTTTAGAGGAAGATAATATTGATGCTAGAGAATGGTTGCTCCTTTTGGAGAATTATTTAAAAAAAAAATTGGACAAAGACAATTACTTCCTTTTTTGTCTGGGCCTGCACTACATTGGTTTGATCAGTTGAGCTGTACATAAAGGTTTTCTTCATGGAAAGAAATGGAACAATTCTTTTTAGATCATTAGGCTATAAAAGAAGAAGAAGAAGAAGAAGAAGAATAAGAAGAATAATAAGAAAAAGAATAAAAATAATAAGAAGAAAATAAGGGTTTAAATAATTTGGATCCAAAGAAATCCGAGTCAATTTTTCAATTTCATGGATGCATTCAAAAGAAGAAGGTGGTTGTGTCCATAAACCCTACCAGAAAGTATAACTTCATTAACATGAATATGGCCAAACATCTACATGTTCAAGAAAATAATATCAAGGAGGTTCAAGTACATGGTAATAATATTTCATTGTTTAAATATTTGAAGCTCATTATGGAAAAATATGTTTTGCATTCATATTTTTATTCTTTGGATATGGACGATATGGATATAGTTCTTAGATATCCATGGTTAGAGACTTTAGGAAAAATGAATATTAATTTTTTTAAAAAAATCATGAAGTTTTGGTATAGGAAAAAGAAGATCACTTTACAAGATATCATACTGAAAAAGGCACCAATAACAATCTAAGTAGATCATGAGGATGAGATGGAATAGGTGATGAAGAACATGATGAAGTTTCAAATGATATAAATAAAGACACACTACAAATGAACACTTCATCTACTCAAGAGACAAAGAAGGAAAAGGTGGAAGAGGTAGAAGCAAAGATGGATAAGGTCAAATTATTGGAAAAGGTTGAGGTATATATACACCCACATCATCATGAGAGGAAACAATCATGGAACCAGGTGAGGAAGTGTCATAACAAAAATCATTTTGTCTATACAAGAAATAAAATTTCTAATCATTATGGATATGTAATGAATCTAAATAAAAAATACTATGATGAATGGGGAAATAACTATGACTATGCATGGAATAATACCTACTATGGTCATGGTTGGAATCAAAGTAGCACAACAAAATATGGTACATGGAATAAAAAAAGGAATAATTATGCTTGGACACCAAAGTAGTATAATTATGATCATGAATGAAATTAGAGGAGCACAATGGAATTTGGAAACAATCTTGGAGAGCTATCACCTGCCAATATCACATATGGATGGATAGATGATCGATATTGGAGACAAGTGTGCAATGATTTGAAACACACTCATTATTTGGTTTCTTCCTATATTTTGGGGATGAAACATGTCCAGGAGGGAAGTAATGGTATGTACCTAGGGATATGATATATTAATGTATATGGGTTGATGGAGATGATGACATCTGGCACACATTCCCTTAGTTATATGGGTATAATATATTAGGATAATGGAATAACTTATGGAATTAGTATATTGGGTAATGGTTGGCCTACATTGGAATTAGGAGGTTACCCATCCATGGGTTAGATAGATGTTTATATATAGGATATGATTATCACGGTAAAGAAATCAGGTAAGCTTTGAGTCTTCTATTGTAAGAGGATATTGGAATTTGTCCTCTCAAAGAGACATTGTGGATTTATTCCTTCGTAAAGGAGTATTATATGGTGTTTCCATACCTTAGGGGTATTTTTGCATAGATTGAATATCAAGATCATATCAGTAAATGTCATGTAAAATCACATAGGTCAACTCACTTGATTTTTTTTTAAAAACACTTATAATTATCCTAGGACCATCGGATCAATTAGGTCATCCCTTTTACTATCAAGAACATCTCTTAAACATTTGGTTCCTCCATGACCTCTTTGCTTTTAGATCCAAGCCTTCAAAGTTGGTAAAAAATTGATTAACATTCATGTAGATGTCAAATTAGATATTGAGAAAATATCCATTAGATTTTAAATTTAATGGTCTATAGTATGCCAAATACATCCATGTGGACATTATATGATGGTTTCATAGACATCAAATTTAAGACCCAATAAATAGCCATAAGTTTATAAATAGTGGGTCCTAGGCAGATTTAACATCATGAATTTGGTTATACATTAAAATATAATGTCAATTAAAAGTCAAAGGGGTTAGTGTATCTCAAAATTAAATGCATGCATGACAAGTTTTAATAATGCATTCAATTGGTAGAAGATCAATGATCAATATTCATCTAAACAAGTGGGATCTAATGGAGAGAGATGGGTGAACATGTCAATAAACTGAGTCAGATATCAACAACCAATTAAAACAAAAATGAGCCTAGGATTTTTTTATGAAAGTCAAGAAGCCATTTTTTACCAAGTAAAATCGATCTTTTAGGGTCATCCTATCATTATTGAAGCTCAATCCAATGCTAGTAAAGGGACACACTAATGCAACCAAGGTGATAAAGAATATAAAGGACCCCATTAAGTTAAATATAAACCTCTAGTTCATAAGTTTATAGCTTACAAGGCTTGTTTACAGATGTGTTTACCATTTTTAAGAAGGATCCATGTATATGGTGAACTCTTGTCTTTCATAGAGATAAATTGGAGCTTTATAGACCTATTTGGATCTAGAAAAGGGCTATATAGTATATATGTCTACATTAATATAAAGATTATAGGAGAACCAATAATATTAGATTGGTTTTATGTCTATATAATGGACCCATCATACATACATGAAAATAAAGTAGATATATGATTAATTCAAAGGGTCCTCATCCTTCAGCATGGCCATATATTAGACAAGTAACTATATAAAATGCATAAAGCCATGTTTCTATTAGAACCATGAGCATGAATTTTTATCCTCAAATGAGAGATTGCATGAAGGATCAAAGAAAATTTCTAGTGTTGATAACTACAACTAGGAGCATTCAATGCATCCTACGAACCTTTGGGGACTTTCTCGCTCAATAATCCATGGGTAGTGTCTTAATTGACCAAAAAGGTGGGAAGGCTTTTATTGGCTAAGGATCAAAAAGGTGACATCTCAGGTTCAATTAATGACCATGGATGGTTTGTTCCCTCTTTGATGGCATGATCCCACATTATTTATATATCTCTCTCCTCTTATATATCTTGGTCTCATTCCTATTATGGAAATTCTCAGCTCTTAGAATTTATCATTCTTTTCTAGGAAAAGGATACTCACTGAGACTCTTATAAGAGTGTGCTCATTTTATATGGTTAAACCTTATCAAAATATTATAATAAATGCCTTTTGAAGTAATAGGATCAACTTTTTGCCTATATCTTATTTTTAATTAGTGCTTAGTATGCTTGTGTATGGTGAATTTTTGAAGGGGATTCTTCCTAGTTTATTTCCCTTCAACTTGCCTCTTTGAAGGCATTTTCAAGCTAACTTGCAGGTTAATATTATTTTTCTACTTGGAACCTCTTCTATGAAATATTTATTTAACTACTAAGATTATTAGAATGAGTAAGCCATATTTATCTTTTACTGATCCAAGCCATGTTCAAGATTATATGAGTGTCCATTTAACTTTGGTACATCACCCTTTTAGCCTTCTTAGGAGCCCTTATCCCATTCTAAACATTTTCCATGTGAATCATTAGTTTATAATTCACTTTAGGTGAGAATCAAGATGAATTTAACCTTCTCTAGAAGTCCAAACCCAACATAGGTGACCCAAAACCTGGGGTTGTTCCCATTGTGTAGCTCAATTGGATGGAGTCTAAATAACTCTCTCTAAGGGTGAAAATTGAGCCTAAAATAGTTAGTATCAAAAACAAGTAGATGAATAAAAGGGTCTTGGGTCATTATTTGAAAAAAATATTTACTTGATGCATAATAATATCATGTAATGCTAGCATTAGTAGGAATGGAAGAAATCAAAGAATGTAAAAAATTAGAACTTGCCTCTATTATAACATTATTAAAAAAGAACAATTATACCTAAATTTGTTGTATTGGGAGAAAGTTAATCATGGATTATAATTGTATTTATAGATGATGAATAACATGTGGTACGTCCATTAATGTTACTAGTGTTAATTATTTTAGAAAACATTACTAGTTAGGGATATATTGGGACCAGTTTTAATAATAGTTTATTGAGTAATATTAAGCACTATGCTTGCAACATTTACCACTTGTGAATCATAAAAACCTATAAGAATAAGTGGAGGTATATTAGGATGATCATAATTTTCCCTTACATTATATAATTTTAAATGCAATCCAACCTATCCTCTTCTACTAGGTCATCCTTTTTTTGTGCTCCTCTTTAAACTTAGTATATAAAGGACCTAGGGAATACCAACATAGTCAAGTGGCCTTTCTTCCACTCTTCACACTTTGATAACTTGAAAATTTATTGTAATACTAATTTTTAACTCTTATAATAAACCAAAATATAAGGAGTAGTAACATGCCTTAATTTAAAATAAATATGAGTGCTTACTTGAGATGTTTATGTTATCTAAACATTAGGAGCTAGTGAGTAGGCTTAGTAGGTATCATAAGTACCAAGGGTTTCCCAATATATATTGAGATAGATAGAGGAGTGGAAATTGGTGGACCTGGGAGACATCTAAATATGGTATCTTTATAATGATATGTATTATCTAGTCTATCCTTTTATTTAATAAGCACCTCCTAATCCTTATCTATCTGTTTGGCATCAACTAGAGTAATGGTGGGATATTATTACTATCATATTATTATTTATTTATGAATCATCATGTGAATTTATAATTATATGGTAATGATTGTATGATTTATGCCCATAATTAGTCTTTGTCTTATTTTCATAATTATTAAGAACTCTATTAATTACCCCTTTCATATCCCAACATCTAGATTTGGTCTTCTTAAAAAATTGGTTTATGTAATTTTCTATTTTATGAAGATGTTATCATCATGTGTATTATTCCTACATATACTAAGAGGGGTTTTATGTATAACCCATAGCTTAGTTTATTTTAAATTTTGATCTACACTATTAGATAGTTGGAAGTCTATCTCTTAATTGGATAATTTGTCTAAGACACATCAAGGTAATAAAAATAGAGATTCAAATGTGCCTTTAATTATAATCATCAAATTCTTAAGATATAGCCAGTAATCTCCCATCTTACTAATTTTTTTTTTAATATTGTCTAACAACCTAGGCATAGGCTACACATTTAAATCCATGTATAATGTAGGATAAAAGACATTTAATTTCCTTTGAATCTATTTTATGAATCTATAGATGTGAAATATATTTTGATCATTACATATCCATTTTTTAGGATATTATACTAAAGGATCCTATGGTTCTTTTTCAAGAATGATGGCATTAGTAATTATTGCATCTATTAAATACAACATCATGTAGAAATGTCTATTTTACCTATTCTCTAACATGCTCATTTGGTGTTTGAGATTGAAACTAATGATTTATCCTAGATTAGGTGTCCTCTTAGCATCCATAATGATGAATATAAGGGAGATATATATTTACCTAACATAATTAATGTTTGGAAAGCCATAAAATATGTTCAATAGGGTAATGTCAACTCAAATTATAGTCCATAATCTAAAAATCAATGTGGTGTTGATTTTTCATCTTAATACATAATTATTTATATCTAAAACCCAAGTAATCAATGTGTCTCTAACATTATTATCAAAAAACAAATCATCCATGACTAGTTGATTAAAGGTCATGTCTGACACTAGGATCCAATAATATTTCTCAAAATATTTAATAGATACATAAGGTATAAGGGTAGGGCTATGTAAACATTGAAGAATTTTCCCTGAATAGTCACCAACAACAAATAAATTAAAGAGGGCATATATATACAAGGGAATAAATCTAGCTTAAAATTCATACTTTGTAGACATATTGCCTTAATTACTAATAAGTCATCAATGTACTATCAAGTGTGTAGATATAACTAGCTATCAGCCCCATCTAGCTTTGTTACATCTATCTCTATCTAGATTTTTGAATAATGCAAATAGTTGTGGTCCAATGTAGCTAATTCAAACATAGTGTCTATATACTTAGTGCTACCATTGAAGATAAACATTGATGGGGTAGGATTTATTTTTGAACCAACCATTTGAGTTATTTGAATAATTCTACATAAATTCAAAAATGTTAGGGCCTTTAGTTATGGGAGAGCTATAATAGTAATTTGTGAGGATGGTAAGTATAAAATGTGATTTTATTTTGCCTTTAAGGATTGAATATGTAGTAAATTTCATTGGGATAGAAAATTAATTTCCCTAAATCCTCTATTTAAGTGAATTAATTACAAGTAATAGATTCACTACATGTATTTTCTATTTTTAATTTGATTCTATGATGTCAAATTTCATGGGTTTGTTCTCCACATGGAACTTTGTCATGGAATTTTACTATTTAGTCACTTTCATTAGTCATTAATGGTGATAAATGTCATTGAATCACATAAATATTACTTATATTTCCATATTTTCTTTCAGTTATATGCAATATGGCACAAGTCCTATTATCTTTTTCTCACATGTACATCATTTTTATGTCCTTGGCTATTGATCATAACTTAATAAGATTAAAACACATGTCTTGATTTTTTTATTTTTTTAGTCACAAAGCTTTAATATTTATGTGATTAGATATTAGTCACAACATAGCATAAAGCTAACATATGGATGAATGTTACTTATTTGTGAGGTCTCCATGTTTAATGCCTCGAATATATATGTATAGGTCACAAATGCGTGGGATTATGACATGTTGAAAATTTTCACTTATCTACTTACTCATGGATATATGTACTCTATATATGTACCTATTAGCCATCTGTGAGGGTGATGATGACACATGGATGACTCTCTCTTACCCTCTTGATCAATTATCTTTATTACTTATCCATTTACTATGTAGGGAGTGAATAAACAAGATTGAGACACAAGGACTAGTATTTCTAACTCAAATATTTAAAAAGTTATATGCCTTAGTCATTTTATGTATAATCCATGATTAGGTAAGATGATGAAATTTGGACAACCATTCATTAAACTTGCATGAAAATAAACTCAAAACATGAGGATTTATTTTCAAAGATGCTAGATAAATATGTGTGGCACAATCTTACTAACTTTACTTGTTTAAATGTTAGTAATACCCTACCACTCTTTTGTTTGGTAAATTTTAAGAGAAAAAGAGACATGTCATACAAGTAATGTCAACCTGTAAAGTTAATATAAACTATAAAAGGATAAAATCATCTTGAAAAAACACTCACTTGGGAATGATGGTCAAAAATAAAATAAAAAATCCAATTTTGATAAATACTTAGATATGGAAGCTAAAAATTCCATAAGAATAATTCAATGGCAATGCTAATTTTGACATAAACTGAGGGTAATGACTCATAGCTTCAATATAGACTTATTTTACCAAAATAAGACATGAACATAAACTCTTTAGACCAAAGTGGGTCCTCATTTAAAAATTTGAAGATGGGATATGTTGGTCATAAAAAATGGAGACTCGGTGGGGAAATATTCTAGAGTATTTGATAACCCATAATCTCTTATATATACATCATGACAAATTTATAGACTTTATAAGAAGGAATAAATAAATAAAATAAAATAAAAGAGGCTATAACATATCCATGAAACATACTATTCATTTTCAATTATTAGATTGTGTGTTATATTTTGAAAATTATTTACCCTCATTATTAGAATTTTAACAAAGATTAAACAAAATATGAAGTCTCTTTTCCCTCCACATGCCCTCCCCCCACTTTAATCTATTTTATATTTTAAGCATAATGTTTTGGGAAGCTGAGTATTATTATACTACCATCTAGGTGTCCATAGCCCCAATAGAGATATATTTCATTCCACTCTAAGTATTTCTCTACTACTATCCATACATTCATAATCTCAATATATATTACTTGAATCACCCTTCTTCCATGATTTTTTATTCTATTTTTAAAAAATCTCTTGGAAGTGGGGTTGGGAACCACCATTATATGGGTATATAGCCACCATTATATGGGTATATAGGAATGAAATTTATTTTAAATCATAGATTTCACTCATATTTGATCTTTCTCAATGTTTATTATCTCTCAAACAAGTTTTAAGTATGTAGATGTGCAATTGATATTCCAAAGTGAGAAGTCTTTCTATAATTTACATGATAATATTGAAGCAAATTCCATAGTTTTTATGAATTCATTTGATATAGACAAAGTTTAAATTTAACTATAACATGTACTTATTGATGGTGAAAAATGTCATGTCAATGAATAAACACTTTCATCTATTATGAAGGTTAAGGTGGAATCATACCATTCTAATAGTAAGGGTCTTACAAATAAATATGATTCCAGAGATTCATATAAGAGGTTTTTTTTAAAAAATTATATACGAAAAAGGATTAAGTAAAATAAGGTATAATTCTCAATTAATAATCAAATATCAGATAAATAATCAAATTACAATTATACAATCTAACCTATTTGATAGAGAAAGCCTATCAATCTGACAGTCTCTTGAAGGAAAGATTTATGATCCTTATAGTTATATTTTAATAAATTTCTTAAATCACTTTGATCTCTCTTTTGATTCAAATAAATTTTAATAAAAATAAATAAAACAAACTAAAAGACAAATAAAACAAATGAAATAGAAATAAATATAAACATAACTAAAGAACTAAATTAGGGTTCTAATCAACAAAGAAATCATTAAAAGATGAAAATAAAATAACTTAATATAATCTAAATATTAATGTCTAAGTCCTAAATAAGAAACAAAAATCTAGATAATTAAGGATTAATCAAAATAATATTCTTAATTCTAGTTCAAGGATCTAAGTATGAAATGAAAGAACTACTCTAAGAACATATAGAAAACCCAACTAAACTAGTCAATCAAGTATTAATCAAAACAATATTATTTAATCTAGTTCAAGGATCTAAGTATGAAATTAAATAACTAATCTAAGAACATAGAGAAAACCCAAGTAAACTAACTAAAAATGTATAATATAAGACTATAAAATAGAAGACCTATCTATTACAACTATGATATTTAATCAAACTATGTAATCAAACTAAAGTTTAATTTAAAACATAAATCAAAGCATAAATTAATACCAAAAATAAATTAGTAACATATTTAAAAGATGATAAAGTCTAAACAAAGAAGAAAACATAAGTAAAAAATAATTAAATAACAATACATGAAGATAAACTAAATGATTAAGTAAAAGACAAAATAAATAATGAAAAGAACAAAGAATCTAATCTAATATAAGAAAAAAATTAAATTAAATATAAAATTAAATAAAATTAAATTTCAATCTAAAATAGTCATCTTAGGAAAAAATTAAATATATTTTATTTATAAACAACTTTAGTAAAAATGGTATTTAATAAGATAATCATTTACAATTGAAATATCAACAAATATCACATAAAATGTTGTAATCATCATTGTTTAGGTCAAATTTTTCATGTTCTACACATATGAATACATAACTACAACCATCATAATATATAAGGATTGATAGACTTTACATAATCAATTTATAAACCAAGCAAGAATACTGAATATATTTTTGCTAGACAAGTGGGTCACTTAATCGTTAGATAATGTATCATTTGATCTATCTTCAAATGATTATTTAATATCATAGATTATTTGTATAAAGAGAGAATAATATGAAACCTGAATAACTATAGAGATATTCATACCTATTGGGTTCCTCCTTTGTGTTGTGACTTTGATCTATTTATAAACTTATCTTTCTTTGAGATAGTTACAAAATAAGTTGTAACTAACCTATTAGCTAGTTTTAGTTAACTTTAATTAAATTTTAAAACTTAATTAGTCAACTTAACTGAATATTTAAAATAATATACTTTAACAAATTCTAATTAGATCAAATTAATTAATTAATAGATCAAAAACAAACTATAATGGGTGGGGGCCATGACTCATAAGAAGACAATCAAAATAAACATTAAATCTACATGACATTTATGATGGTCACTAAACATTATATAAAATTGAATACTTAAAATGTCAATTATTATGAGCATTTCCATATTATTTTAGTAAATTAAACATCTCACTATGTAGAGAATAATATCATTGCAATAAAAAATGTTATAATTATCTAAATACAACCACATGTCAAAATATCAAATTACTACCAACAGATAATCAAGTAGTAATTTTTAAACATAACATGATTTAAAACACAATCTATTCATAATATAAAATTAATTAAATCAAAGGAGCTCCCCTATGAGTCAAATATTCAGTAAACTCCATTGATGTAGTAGGAAATATAATCAATTTGGTGCCTCCTTCATCATCCACTTATAGCTTAATATTTTTAACCATTCTCGTTATCAATGGCAAGGTTGTAGGGTTATTTACATGATTTCCACTAGGAGGATTTGTCTTCTCATGTTCAGGTGCAAATGCCACTAAATGGTTAATATATAAATTATTATAATATTCAATTATATTTTTAGGTTCAGATGAGGGAATCTTAGTATAAATTAGCACAAGTGAATGAGGGTGTATCTTATCAATCACATCAAGCACATTTTCAATAAGTGTGGGTATCAGAGTATTATTTTGGATGGGTTGCATGGTAGCATGTATATGCTGGGAAGACTCACTTGAGTTACTATTGTCACTCTAAATTGCACCCTAATAAGTTCTTTAAAGCCTTATTACTTACATGATAGAAATTTAAACACCTATAGGTTATGGGTGGCCTAATCATTGAGGTGAATCTATAGATATGTGCTATCTCCCTTGATTATTCCCCCAAACTAATACTATATGTATTATATTGACTAGGAAAAGGGAGAGAGATAAACATTAAAGTAAAAGGGGAGATGCACAAATTTTTTTACCTCCACTAGGCTATGAATTTATGAAGTTAAGTAAGACTGATCAAACCACATAAATCCAACTTTTGGTTCTCCTTACATCAATATTTCAACATGGAGGTCTTGGGAGATGCATGAATTAGGAGTGACAAACAAGAGATGAAATTAATTGACACTAATTAAATATTTACACATATAATTCCCTACATAATCAATTATAACAATTCATGTGAATTTCAAAGAGAAAACCTAATTTTAAATAGGTAAGGGTGAGAAGACAAATGCAAGGGAGTTAGAATACTACCACTATTAATCATGCACAATCAAAAGTATACACTAAAAAGTATGTTTGAAAAAGGTTAAAACTAGATTATTATTAATATTAAAAGGTAAGGACATGTGTTAAATTGAGAAATGATTTAACATATTCATATTGAGGATGCATACAATGCCATTCAAGGAAATAAATATAGGAGAAATTAGAGAGGAGAGAGAGAAGGGATGTGAAGAAAACTAATGATGGTTACTAATCAAAAATTAGGAAGTTAAAAGAAAACGAGAGAGTGAATAATAGTCAAATAATGTCTTCATCAACATGTGTTAGCACATTTTATGGTGATATTATTCATGATGTTGTAGGAGATCTTGTCTTATTTCAGTGAGTCACTATGACATATTGAAATTGACCTCTTTACGTGAGGAGTTACAAACCCACTTCTTGAGGGTTAGCTACAAGCTAATTATTTGACATATGAAAATTTTAATTACTTTGACATATTATCCAAAAGATTTTTTATATAATAATTGAAAATTTATGTCAATATTGACTTAAACATTAGTATTATCATGAATACAAACCTATATCACAGGACAATACCTAGTCCTTATTTGAAAACATCCATAAGAACTCACACACTTAATATATTTCTCTAGAATATCATATCTTCTCCATTAAACTTGTAGAGCATATTCAAGAGTAGTTATGTAGGTGTTATATGTCTCTTAATGTCTTGAAAAGCATGTTCCCTTACTACAAGGTCTCTCAATCATCATGAGCTAATCAAACTACCAATATTAGAACTACATACTTATTTTGTCCATTGAAATGACTTATCAACAACTTTTATATTCTTTTAGGGATGATGTGAAATTTTTATAAGGATTCATTAAAAGTTTTCATACCTCAAATCACCTTGAGGAAGTGTGAAAATTAGTCTCATATGCAAGAAATAAGGTACAATCTTCATTTTGGCTTAGTCTAGATATTACAAACATATCATATCATCATGGATACCTATTATGTATTATTTAAAGTCATTAACCCTATAATTAGGCCTATAAATCCTCCTCAAATGGTTTGGGAAATTATACACACTCAAGAAATTGTAAATAAGCCTACACCTAGCATTTTAAGCCATTTTATTTACCTTTTTCCTCTATACATGCTAGGGTTTGTGATCCACAAGGTGAAACTATAGTATACAGGTGTCTTTAAAATGTATCCAAGGCAAATTAGTGTATTATATCCCTTTGAAATGATGTTCTCAGTCATCAAGCTTTCTTAAGGGTTTTAATAATGTTTAGAATGTCTTATATTATTAAGGATTATTCATATATAATAAATCCTAAAACCATTGATTATTTACACAAGGTTGGATTATGGAAACCCTATTAACATATCCAAGTCATTGGGACTCATGCATATCCTCTTGTGAGTTCACACATAAAAACTAGGCCTTATCAAGGTTTGAAAGTTATAGTTGGAGAATGACAAGAATGTTTTAGGCTTAAAGTCTTTAAAATGAATTTTTTAATTAAAATTTTCTCTAATATTTTTTAAAAAACATTTAACATGATTATATATTATTTTCCATGTGTCTTGAGGGTTCAATTTGCCTCAAAAGTAATTTCCCTTCTTGTAGGGTTTAGGTTTCTTGACACTTTTATTGTGTTTTCTATTTTTATACCCCTTGATTAATATATGCCATGATATATTAGGCCTAAATATTATTTATTAATCCCCCCATGAGTTTTATAGTCTTAATATACCATGGTAATTCATGTAAACCTACTGTTGATGTCTTAAAATGGTGCTAGATCTTAATCAACAACAATTGGAAGTTTCAAGTTGTGGGACAATGCAGCTTGAAAACAACCTCCAGGTTTTAAAGAAGCTGGTCTCTTCTTTTGTATTGGGTGTTGGAGAAAAGTGATAGGAGACTAAACAGAAATGCAAAATGCAGGAATTAAAACCTAACTATGGCGATGCACCTAAGAGTAATCCTAATTCTAACCTAAGCACATTAAAACTATTATGTGATTCTATTAAATTTAAGAGCAGACAAGTGCATGATCAATGTAGAAGATTGGAATAATAGAAACAGAGGCTCACAATAGGAGAGTCTTTTGCTGAGATACATGAATTGTCAACAAAGGCATAGTGTTCAATATTATTAATAAAATCTTCCAATCACATTAGAGGTGCAGATGTCATGCAAAGTTATGTAGAACTTCAAACTCCAAAAAACGGGATAGAAGCAAATAACATTTCCAATCACAACACTAGAAAATCTACAGCATAGACTACTTTGCAAATGACACAGATGACATCAACAAGGGCATAGTGTTCAATTTTCTTATTTAATCTTCCAGTCATACAAAAGATGCAGAAACACACACAGTCATATAAACATTTCAACTCAGGAAAATGTAACAAAAAGCAAATGATATTATTGGTCAAAAACTCTAAAAGTCAAAAACTATGAGAATTCCCCCCTCTTCCTTTTATTTTACAATTCTTCTTCTTACATCCCCAGATGTCTCCCTATACTTTCTTTCCCATGCAATCTTCTCCATCCTTCATTCATAAGAGACAAATAGATGGTGCCTTCAGTGCTGTGGGTGGCTCCAAAAATCTACCCAATGAACTGTTTCATCTACTCGAATTAACTCCATTCAATTTTCCCTCCATTTCACTTTTGGCAACCAATACACGGAACACTCTGCTATGTTTGAAATAGGAGAGGACACTTAGTCAATTTTTTTAAAATACCCTTGATCACCTAGAATACACCGAAAAATGACAGTTGGTGCCTTTTGCCTAATTCATCGAAGACACACAGCTCTTTCCGCTCCCCTTTGGCTGTGTCCTAGTATCATTAGGGGCATATATTAGACTCCTATGGATGGCAACATTTGGTAGCTTTCATAGACTTTTGAAGTAACACTCGGGACCCACCACCATTTCATATTTGTTAATAAAGCTTGGTGATGATTCTCTTAGGCGTTGACATGTGGAGACTTCTGTGGCTTCGAGGAAGATAAGTGACATCTTCTGCTTCTTCTATGGATGGAGTAGAGGGGGACCTAGAGAGTGACACTTGGCAACATCCACTACTTTATGGCACTTAAGCAAAATAAAATGATGCCTTTGCATTGAATGAAAAGCATTGGACTCATGGCTTCCCAAATGTTGACACATGGTGGCTTGCAATTTTTCTCCAAAAAGGTCTTTCAGGGCCTCCGCAACTACCACTTAGCACTTTCTATCTTCTCTACTGCCTTATGGTGAAAGTCTCTGATTGAAGTGCAGACGTTGATATGAGATGTAAATGCTGACACTTGGTGCATTTCACTTAACTACTACTGAGTATGTGGCAGGATCCACCGTTCTTGAAGGTTACAAAAAAGGTGACTCGAGGGACGCCAACTGTCAGCTTTATCTCCTAGAAAGTGAAGCTTGGCAGCATCCACTTAAACTAATACTCGAGAAAAAATGATATGAAGGAAACAAGAAGGGGAAAAAGACCTACTAAGAGGGTGACACTTGGCAGCTTCCACTGCATCTCAACACTTGGGCAAAAAATGAACCAGCCCTCTGTTTCAAAATTTTGCCACTTTGCCCAAAGAACCAAAATTGCAGTGCTTGAATCAAAAATAATTAAATACGACAGAGTAGGAAATTACTCTAAAGTTATTGGTGACCATCAGGGCTTTTGAGCCTACTCAAAAAGAACCCAACTCCTGCTCGATCAAAATATCAAAATTTACAGCTTCAAAAGAGTTGTCTAGAAGATAGACCACTCATGGTCATATAATCCTTCCTTTCTCTGCAACTCATCAAAAGCCAAATCCAAGAAAATGAGATCCTTGTGCAAGAAGGTTTGCAGGATCTGGGCAGTGACTTTCAGCTTGGATTCTAGCTAGAAAATAGGGATTAGAACATTTTCAACCTCAGAGGTTGGAGAATCATCTCGCAAGCTCTAAAAAATTATTTGATCCCTTTGCCTGGCCAGCATCAATGGTTGGATTTGATCCACCAGCAGCACCATCCTTACATCTGAAAACAAGGAAGGAAGGCCTAGTTGCACTAGATCTTCAATGTGTTGCCTCATTTTGCTGATGCCTTCTTTGATGACATCGAGACAGCTTCTATAGTTATTGGGTGTAGTGTTACGATTGAGCTCCTCATTGGCCTGCTTCATGGTGGCCATTCTATCGGGAATCCCTGCGACTGCTAATGTTGCATCCCTTGAGCTGTAGAGCTTCTCTAGTAAAGAATGAGAGGCTATAACTCTCTAGGAGATCATGGCCAAAGTGCTCTATACTAGATTCTTGACCATCTTGTACAGCTACTGCACGTGGCATAAGAAGGTGAAAAGTGGCCTAAGCTAGATAATCTCCAAAGAGATTCTCTCCCATGCTGACTTGTAGAGTTCCTTCACTAGCTGCACCATTCTGATACCTCTTGGCCTATTGGCTAGCTTAATTGCTAGTTGTGTGGTCCACTACTGCTCTGCCTAGAGTTGGGCTTGAAAAGCCACACCCTTGTTCTATTCTTCTAACAACCCTTACTGTGATTAGGTAACCTGTAGTTGGAGTCCTTCGATTCTTCCCTACAATGTTGTGTTTTCCTTTCTTAGAGCTATTACTGTACCCTTAGCAAGTACATGCTCTACTTTCAAAGAATCATTTTGGGCCTGACTTGCCCATTGAATCTAGAGGGAAAAAATATGTTGCAACTGTTTCTACGAACTAGCTATTTCATTGTCCTTCTGGTTTATTTGTTCAGCCAAACTATTGCAGTTTGCCTTTTTTGTGGCCAGGTCAGCCTCCATCTTTTGTAGTCTCCTTGATATCCTCAAATAATCTTTTGTGACCATAGAAGTGGATTCGGTCATGAGCTTGACTCTATCTTGAGGCCTGAATAGGGACATGTCGATGGCCACTGCATTCATGGTGTAGTCTTTCGGCTGCAATTGTTCACTCAGCTTGGCAACGTTGGGCAACAAATGGGTCACTGTCAGCTATTATTGAATGGGGTCAAATTTTGACCTCAAATGTGGCACCACTAGCACTTTATTCACTTTACTCTTCTTCTCTAATCAGGCTTCTCTTGCCTTCCTTGTGGCATCAGCTTGCATCTAGAAAGTGGAAGGGGATGCAATATATCCCCCTACGATGGGAAATTCTTGTGGTAGGCCATATTGGAGAACCAATGGCTAGCTGGGGGTGAGTTGAAGGGGCATTTTTCTAGGAATGGAGGGGGAGAAATAGGGTAATCTTAAGGCTTGAGGCATCAAGGATGAAGTGAATTATGAAATGGGAATGGCAGTAGTGGCGAGAGGTGTCATTTGGCTGGGTGGAGACATGGATTGAGAGGGAAGAGGGGGAGTAATTCCTACCTAAGGAGAAGTTGCAGTGCTCTACACTGGGCACTATGAAGGCTGTTCTTCCTCTTCTGGGTCCAATTGGGACTGCACCCTTCCTCTCTTCTTGGGTGTTTTTGATGTTCCCACCATCTCTAAATCTCTTGTATAATAACCTGGTATGAACCTTTCATCAGATAAAAACATGCTTGCTGCAACAAATTTCACTAGGTGCCACAATCACAATGAGCAAGATAATTTTGTAGGAACGCTTTAGAGTTTGTAAACTTTAAAATTTTCTAAGGGATTTTTATGGGCCTATCAATTCCCAAATAGCATTAAATTAAGGTGACCTTTAGCAAATCCTTCTCAATCTTCGGGAAGTAGCGAGGCTGACACATTATGCGGCACAAGGTACCTTAGAGATTTAAAAATATTTGGGGAAGCATTTATTGTGGCAAAAAATAAAGAATTAAAGAATTTCTAAGACACCGAATCTGTGTTTAAAATGCTTATTTTAAAGGAAAACTAGGAAAGCAAAAACAAAACAAAGCAATGCAAGAATGGAAACTACCTAACTACATTGATTACAAATCCTTATTTTCCTCTAGGATCAAAAACAAGCTTTCCCACATCCTCTCTATGACAAGCCAACTTGCATTTCCATACCAGTGATTGTAATGGATATGTCGTTGATGGAATGTTCTCTGCACCAGCCACACAGCTCTACCTACACTCAAACGAGTCTGAGCAAAATGTGTATTCAACACCTATGAACTCTTCTTGTCCATGAATGCCCATCGAATACTGGTTCTTCATGTTGTCGAGTGTCATCAAGAAATCATGGGCTATTAGTTCTTCATGCTATGTCTTTTGATATCCATTATCTTTTGGCACATCTTCTTCATATTCCAGCTTTATTTCATCATCATGCTCTTTGATGACTTCATCCTCTTGCAAAGATGAATTAAAAGGCTGGCATCTCTTCTACATACTCATTTGAATCTCAGGGCTTTCTTCTTCATCTAAAACCAACTCAGTGCCTCCTATCTCAATGACTTGGTCGAGGGAGTGTCCATGTTCCTCCATATCCTCTTGCAGAGTGAGGAAAAAATCAGAAATGATCTCCTCCTCATCAAAAGTTAAAGAAAAAGCTTGCGGTTTATCCTCTTGCTCATCAAAAGGAGAGTCTATGGTGATCTCCTCCTCCTCTATACTAATGAAATCCTCTTGACTAGCCATGAATTGAATGCACTCCTCTGCAAAGTTTTTAGCTACTTCATCATCCTCTTCGGTCCAACTTAGAGACTCGTCATCATGCTGAAAGATCTGGGGAGTGGTATAAGAAGTTTCTTCTGAAGCGGGCTCATAGGAATTTTCATGGAAGTGAGGAGCCTTTTGAGGAATGGTGGGGGAGATTTGAGGAAGAAGTGAGGGTCCAGAGTCATCCTGACTTGCTGCTAACATGGGTTCTGCATTATTGGGGAATTAACCTTGACAATTTTGACCTTGCCCATGAATAGGGGTGGCATATGCCTGATCTGAAATTTGTGGTGGTGGATATGAAGTTTGGTATATTTGATAAGGCTGGTTCTCATGAATGCCTAGCCTCTCTTCTATAAATGCAATCAATCCACACACATATAACATTTCGTATGTAAGCTCTTGCCAATATGCCCTTTCAATGGGATCCCACTCACTTTTGATCAGGTCTATGGCCTCCCTCACTTGATAGATGACCTGATAAGGAATTTCTTGACCACATCCCCTTCTGTTATCAAGCTCTAACACATATTTTTTAAATCCCAGCAATGCTTTTTTGAAAGTGAAAATAAGGTTAGGTTCAACATGGGATGAGACATATTTGGGGGGATTGGGCATAAGACTAATGTGGCTCATAACAATATGCATCCTCATTACTCGACATGATTCTTGGAGAAGCTTGTTATCAATAAAACATATTTGAAGGAGAATAAGACTCATAGCTATGAGTTAAAGAGTTATACATACCAAAGGGATTTCTTGATGATACTGCTTGATTGGCTGGTGACGCAGAGTCGTTGTTGGTGTCGATAAAAACCTCCAAAGGCAGATTGGTTGAAGAATACACCAAATTTTTCAACTCCTTGAAATATTGGTCCCACCGAGCATGCAAGAAATGGTTGATGTCTTAAAATGGTGCTAGATCTTCATCAACAACAATTGGAAGTTTCAAGCTGTGGGACAATGCGGCTTGAAAACAACCTCCAAATTTTAAAGAAGTTGGTCTCTTCTTTTGTATTGGGTGTTGGGGAAAAGGGATAGGAGACTAAACAAAAATGCAAAATGAAAGAATGGAAACATAACTATGGCAATGCACCTAAGAGTAATCCTAATCCTAACCTAAGCACATTGAAACTATTATGTGATTCTATTACATTAAGAGCAGACAAGTGCATGATCAATGTAGAAGATTGGAATAACAGAAATAGAGGCTCACAACAGGGGAGTCTTTTGTTGAGATACAGGAATTGTCAACAAAGGCATTATGTTCAATCTTTTTAATAGAATCTTCCAATCTCATTAGAGGCATAGAAGTCACGCAAAGTTATGTAGAACTTCAGACTTTAGAAAATGGTACAGAAGCAAATAACATTTCCAATCACAACACTAGAAAATCTACAGCATAGACTACTTTTCAAATGACATAGATGACATCAAAAAGGGCATAGTGTTTAATTTTCTTATTGAATCTTCCAGTCATACAAAAGATGCAGAAATACACACAGTCATATAAACCTTTCAACTCAGGAAAATGTAACAAAAAGCAAATGATATTATTGGTCAAAAACTCTGAAAGTCTAAAACTATGAGAATTCCCCCCTCTTCCTTTTATTTTACAATTCTTATTCTTATATCCCCAGATGTCTCCCTATACTTTCTTTCTCATGAAATATTCTCTATCTTTCGCTCACAAGAGACAAACAGACGGTGCCTTCAATGCTGTGGGTGGCTCCAAAAATCTACCCGATGAACTGTTTCATCTACTCAAATTAACTCCAGCTGATTTTCCCTCCATTTCACTTTTGGCAACCGATACACAAAACACTCTGCTATGTTTGAAATAGGAGAGGACACTTAGTCAATTTTTTGAAAATATCACCTAGAATACACCAAAAAATGACACTTGGTGCCTTCTGCCTGATTCATCAAAGACACGTGACTCTTTTTGCTCCCCTTTGGTTGTGCCATAGTATCATTAGGGGCATATATTAGACTCCTATAGATGGAAAAATTTGGCTACTTTCATAGACTTTTGAAGTAACACCCGGAACCCACCACCATTTCATATTTGTTAATAAAGCTTGGCGATGATTCTCTTAGGCGTTGACATGTGGAGACTTATGTGGCTTCGAGGAAGATAAGTGGCATCTTCTGCTTCTTCTATGGATGGAGTAGAGGGGGACCCAGAGAGTGACACTTGGCAGCATCCACTACTTTATGGCACTTAAGAAAAATAAAATGATGCCTTTGCATTGAATGGAAAGCATTGGACTCATGGCTTCCCAAATGTTGACACGTGGTGGCTTGCAATTTTTCTCCAAAAAGGTCTTTCAGGGCCTCTGCAACTGCCACTTAGCACTTTTCGTCTTCTTTGCTACCTTATGGTGAAAGTCTTTGATTGAAGTACGGATGCCGATATGAGACACGGATGCTGACACGTGGTGCGTTCCGCTTAACTGCTACTGGGTATGTGGCACAATCTGCCATTCTTGAAAGTTACAAAAAAGGTGACTCGAGGGATGCCAACTATCGGCTTTGTCTCTCGAAAAGTGACACTTGGTAGCATCCACTTGAACTCTCAGGAAAAAATGAGATGAAGGAAACAAGATGGGGAAAAAGACCTGATCGGAGGGTGACACTTGGCAGCTTTCGCTGCATCTCAACACTTGGACGAAAAATGAACTGGCCCTCTACTTCAAAATTCTGCCGCTTCACCTGAAGAACCAAAATTGCAGTGCTCGAATCAAAAATAATTAAATACGACGTAGATTAGGAAATTACTCTACACCTACCATAGTCATGTTTTTTCATTTGCACAATCCACTTACAAGGTGCTTAAAGAGGATTGTAGGTAAATTTTTGAATTATGGGCTCTAAATGATCTTGAGGGATGTAGAATAAATTTTTTAACCAATTAATTATCTCATTCACCTTATAAAACTCTCATGGTACCTTTTAAATCATCAAAATAGTGAAGAAAACCACATTTTTAAACATGTAATTATGGAATACAACATATGAGAGTAAGTATTTTTTAAGTTTAAGGTATTTTCAGGTGTTTATAAAATTATTAATGACCATATAAGAATTTTTATAAGGTGATTAAATTCATTTAATCTTACCAATTTTCTCTCTATAAGTTTTTCTCTTATAAAAACACAAAACCTATACTTTGTGATGCATCCTTGGTGTTAACAAACACTCTATCTCTCCACCTATGAATTGAAAAGTTTGACATCAAAGCTTATGGAGAGTTTGAAATAGGGATGATAGAATATAATAATTCCTTCAGAATCCCATATACACTTCATTACAATATTTTGGGTACAAATAATGGCGTACAGGTCTGCAAGCTTGGAGGTTAACAAAATATCTTTTGAGGATTGCAACCTTGGGTTAATCCAAGAAAGACACTTTGGGACTAAAATGAGATTAGATAATCATGAAATATATAATAATAAACTAACACATATGTTTCTCAAGGTTTTTTACTTCCTTCACAAGCCCCAAACCCATAAAATAATATCAAAATGACACAAAACCTTTACCTTCTCAATTTTTGTAGACCTTCACCTTATAATTCACCTCATTCATGCATATGAATCTTGTTATTTATGGTGTATGAATTCTTATTTAATTTTTTTTAAGCCATATAACTCATTTACACTTTCTTCCAATCTCTCTCATGTTGAAAAAAGCTTCACACCTCTCAAGAAAACTACTTATACCTATAATCATCAACAAACATAGTGTTTTTTTGTCATTAAATGATTGATCTATGAATGCATGCATTGTATTTTGTATTAAAAATATTTTTGGGTCTAAAAAAAATGTATTGAAACCATTCTCATGTTTCCATAAAACTCAAACATGATGTTAATGGAATAAAATTGAGGAGTTGGGGTTTTACAAGGGTTTTAGAGGTGATATCACTCTTAGTCATTGTTCATAAAGGAGAGGCCTTCAATCTTTGAACCAATAAAAAAAATTTAAATCCATTAGGGTACACTCCTTATCATAAGATAAATTATCATATATCTCTCTCCTCCTTTAAAAAAATTGTGAAAATGGCCCTTCTTGACCTACCAAAGACATGATATGAGAACACTCACCATTCTTGAAGTTTATTATAATCAGCTCTCATTTGCCTCTCAAGCTCATGAATCTTGTTGAAACTTCCCCTTGTCAAATAATAAGATCTTAAAAATGTGTTATATATACCGAAACAAATACTCTCTAACCATTCCCTACCACTTCCCACATTTAAGAACTTTCTATATGCTTCAAAAGTGTTGCTTTCACATACAAATCACCATATTTAAGCTTGAACTAACTTGGAAAGCCTTGTGGTACATTGGTAAGGTGTGAAATAACCTTGGGAGTGTTATTTTATTTTACTTCTAGATCTATAAGACCTAAGACCACATTTAATCCCTTGAAGCATGACCACTCCATTCTATCAGACTACATTTGGACTAACTTAGACCTTTATAACTCTTGATAATTCCTTGTGTGGCTCTTTATATATAAGGAATTTTGATTTAAATGTAATCCCTTGTTCACAAGCTGATAAGTTGTAAAATAGGGATACAAACATAAGAGAAAGCTCAAGGTAGGGTTAAGACACAAAACATAGGATAAAATAACCATTGGAGACTAGATACTTAATTGGACACTAACACCACATGGCACTATTGTCTTGAAAATAGAACCAGTGTCGCGAGGCCTAGAAATAAAGTTAAGACTAGGTAGGATAGGCTAACGGCCCCTATGACTAGGAGGAGGTGACTTAGGACCACTAGGGGTGAAATAGAAAGGGAAAATAAGATATAAGAAAGATAAAAATACCCAAAATGACCATGTGTAAAAAAAATTATATTCACCACTAAGATCTTCATGTGAAAGAAAAAAAATACATAGTACTTATGTTGTTTGACAAAATTAGGGTGTATAAATTTACCCCCCTTTTATTCTAGTAATGTAATGAAATAAAAGTACTAGATTAAAAGAAAAAAATGAATGTGTAAATATACTTACCTAAGTGGATGTGTTCTATACCTATCTCACTTATTTTCTAAAGGAGTGGATAGGAGATAGAATGAAGAAAGTAAAGACAAAGTCCATAAGGTGGGTTTCCTTTATAAATTTGAATAGTGAACTAAATCATGAGGAAAAACCCCTATTTTTACCCAACCTAAAATTTGTATTGAATCTGAATATGTAAACTAGATGTGTAAATATAAGTCATATATACTCCCACTTTGATATGTGTACTAAACCTAAGTATGTAAACTGGGTCTGATGGAAGGCTATGGATCAATTGTTGTAGATGGTCTTGTGAACCAAACTAGTGAAACCTTGATGGAATCCTAGTGACATCCTAGAGATGATATGAGTGTAATATGGTAATATGAATATAGAGATCAAGGGTTGTGCTCTGCATCATGCCTTAAATCTTGATATTTCAATAATGTAGTTGTGTACCTAAACACCTGTATATATGATTTTAACTTTATATTTGAGTCAAATTATACATTTGATCCAAACTATATATATGCATAAACCTATGTGTTTGAGTCAAATTATGTATATGTATAAACATACATATATACATCAAAATATATATCTATATAAACATATATATCTACATCAAATTGTATATCTGCATAAACCTATGTGTCTAAATATTTGTATATGAGTGAACATGTCTCTAAATAGTTGTATTTGAATGAACCTATGTGTTTGAATATTTGTATTTGAGTGAATATATGTATATCTAAATCAATATGTGTGAATTCCCCCCCCCCCCCCCTTGGTGATAGAGTCAATACTAAGGCAAGGGTGTCTAATTGAAAGTGGTAATGATCAAATGTGTTGGTTTTCAATATCAGGGGTGATGTTGTTTTAAGTTTGAATATTTTATCGAGTTGATTATTAAAATTTCTAATGGGATATACATTTGGTCTATATTAAGTTCATTATAGGAATATCAATTTTATACTTTTGTAGAGTTAAATGTGATTAAGATATTGGTTTAAATAATATAGGGCAAGGTACATTGAGGTCAAATCCCATGTGAAAAAAATGACTCACAAAATAGAGTTAATTTTTTTTTAGATATCATGATTTTAAGAAGTTGGTATTAGTTCATGAAATTGGTGCATAAGGTCAACCTTACTAAGGTGGAATTTTATACATGTGACTTAAATAGGTTAGTTGATTAGTTTGATAATTCATTTGAGTCATTTGAATTGATATTTATTATTTATTTTGAGCTAGAGAGTATGTCGAGGAGATGAGGAGTGACTTTGAATCAATACAAGGAGGTGGAGGAACTTATCTAGGTTGGGGAGGAGGCTACCCTAGTAAGGATCCTATAATTTTTAATATTTTTGACACTTTTAGTACATTTTTTACTATTTTTATTGGGAATTTGGTATTTTAGGGGCATTTTTGGAAATTTGGTTCTTTTCTCTTGATATTGGTGCTAGTTTTTAGTATATGGTGCTACTATATATTACTACTATCATGTATGTAGTTCTATTATGCATTAGGCCTAGTTTTTATTCTTGTTATTGCTAACTAGTGTTTGATGATTGTTGTTATCTATTGATCTGATATTTTATTATTGTATTTTTACAGATTGATGTATGCATGGGAGAGTTCTAGAGTGGTTAGATGATGGAGACATTATGGGGTCTACCATTCACAAATGTCAATATGGCCATGGTAGAGAGAGCTATTCTAAGTCACATGACATCCTTAGGTTTGATGCCTTGAGATAAACATATAATGACTACACTATGTGAGAGTTGGGATGATGATACCTGCATGTTTTGGTTACCTAATAGTGAGATGATTGTCACCTTTGAGGCTATGGATAGTATCCTATAGTTACCTATTACTGGATAGAGAGTTGCATTATAGGAAGATAATAGTGATCAAGCTATACAATGGGTTTCTAGGTATTTTTTATGATGTCTATAAGGACTCATCATGATGGGAGCCAGAGTGATATTATTGTCATTATTTATCATATGAAAGTTACATAGTTGTAAATGTTTTTAGGAATTTTATTGGATTTATTTATGGATATATATGGGAGTGGGGTATTGATATTATATAGGCTGCATGAGATAGTGTAAGACATAGAGGAGTACAATATCATATACCCATGGGGTGACACTATGATATCCCACTTATACTAGTATTTATACTATTCTACAAATGATATGTGTACAAAAGGTATTAGATATTATATACTATTACACTATTGGGTGTATGATCATATAATAGTGATTAGATTGGAATTACCTTGATCAGATGATTTATCTCACACACACTTATTTATAAAGAGGTGGAATAGGATGAATTATGTGCCTAGGAGGAGCATAATGTAGTGTTGGTAGGTGATAGATAGGTTGGCAATAAAATACATTATGTAGAGGATATATAGGGGTAGTGAAGGTTGCATTAGGATGATGTTTAGTTGAGATGATTTTGATTTATTAACTAGTTACATCCATTGGGTCAATGTATTTGAGTTATTATAATATGAGTGGGTGACATGATAATTTAGCATTACTAAAGATGTGATTAAAATGTAGTGGTGTGTTTGAGGAGTTTTTGAGATATAATGAGGTTAAGTAGTAGGCCTAGACCATCATATATGAAGTTATCCCTAATTTCATTGATATAGAAGGATTTGATGATTGATATACCATATGTGGATGATGTAGGATATATTGATGCCTATGTAGACTATGTTGGATAGTTTTCAATGATGTCATGATCATGTCATGGAGGTGTCCAAGTGACTAGATTAAGTGCTGTGATAGTCTAAGTGATAATTATAAAGTGTGAAATATGATTATCCTAGTATGATTGAATTAGGCTTGATTGATCTTTAGAGTTTGATTTTTTAGACATGATTAGGGATGAGTCTGAAGTGTTGAGATTGTGTAAGAGATCTTATCAAAGATCAAGGATGTATTGAGTGTTTATGTGCATAATTTTGATTCATCTAGTAATCTATAGTTTTCATCTAGTCATTTTGGATCCAATGGAAAAAAAATTGAGTAGGTAGTTTGATGACATCATAATTGCCAGATATAAATGAGTCAAGGGGCTAGGTCATATGGTTATGATAAAATTAGTTCCAAGTTTCTATGGTACAAGTATCAAGTCATGAAATGAGTCAAAACCAAATATATATGTATTCAGAGTTGGGATCCTAGGTATTTTAACAGTGTTTTCTATAGAGTAATTTTTTACTCTACATTGTATTTAAGTTTTTAGTTGAGCACTGCAATTTTGTTTCCCCCATACCTTGGTCATAGCGGTAGAGTTTAGAGCAGATCATGAACTTGTTTCTTTTGAGTTTTCCATCTAAGTGTTGAAGTGCAGTAGAGACTACCAAGTGGCATAGTCTGAGCATAGGTTTTATTTCCCCTTTTTTGTTTCTGTCATTTCATTTTTGCCTAAGTATTGGATTTGAGTGGAAGCTGCCAAGTGTCTCTTTCCAAAACACAGATCTAGCCAGTTGGCGACGTCTGAGACACCTTTTGTAATTTTTAGGGAAGCCATGGATCATGCCACATATCTAATAGTAGCTAAGCAGAACACACCATGTGTTAGCATCCCTATCTCATATCGACACTCGCATTTCATTTTATTTTTAGACAAAGGTCTTCAACAAGCTAAGTAACAAGGATCAGGGAGAAAGTGCCAAGTGGTAGTCACAGAGGGCCTTGGACTACTTTTTCAAAATAAGTGGAAGTCACCACGTGTTAGCTCTCGAGAGACTTTGGTTCAACACTTAATTTTAATGCTTTGGTTCAACACATAAATGAATCATTTCATTTTTTTTAAGTATCAAAGAGTCGTAGAGGCTACCAAGTGTCACTCTCTGAGCCCCTTTCTACTCCATCCCTAGAAACATCAAAAGGTGCCACATACCCCTAGTAGAAGAAGCAGAAGATGCAATGTATCTTCCTAGCAACATCAGAGGCCACCATGTGTCAACTTTTGAGAGACTGTCTTCAAGCTTCATTGCCAAATAAAGATTGTGGTGGGTCCCAGGTGTTGCTTCAAAGGTCTGTGGAAGTGCCAAGTGTCAACATGCGAAGACTGCCACATGCATCCATTCACCTTTTAAAAGTTGCTCGAGTAAGGAATGTAGTGAGTTTTATTTTGTTAAAACTACTAAGAATTAAAGAAGCAGAATGTGACATGTGTCGAAAGTAGAGCATTCCTAAGTAGAATATAGAGAAAGTGGAAAATGCCATGTATCTTTGATAAATTAGGCAAAAAGTGCCAAGTGTCATTCTCTCATGCTTTCTAAGAAATAAGGAGGATTTTAGGAAATTTAATAAGTGCCCTCTCACATTTCAATGGAATAGAGTGTTCCATCTATCTGTTTCCACTAAGCGAGATGGAGGGAAATTCAACAGAAGTTACTCCTAGTAGATGGAACAGTTCACCGGATAGGTTCTTGGAGCCTACAAGCATTAAAAGTGTCATCTGTTTGTCCCCTGTAGGTTGGGGTAGAGTTAATAGATGAGTTGCTAAGAAGGTGATGGAATGAGGAAATTTAGGCATGGAAGGAAGTACTAGTCATGAATCACCATGCCGTAGTCAGTGCAATTCTTTATAAGACCAAGATGCATCTAAGGCATCGAAAACACTATCTATTTATCCCCTGTGAGTTAAGGATGAAGTAGAATTACATGGAAAAGGGAGTGATGGAAGGAGACATTTGAGGATATAAAAGGAGAGGATCAGTTTGTAAAAAAAAAAGAAGGGGGGGACTTTCTATAGTTTAGACTTTCTAGAGTTTTGACCAATAATATCATTTGCTTTTGTCTCATTTTGTTGAGTTGTAAAGTTGATGTAACTATGCATGTTTATGTGCCTTTTATGTAGCTAAATGAATTAAGAAGATTGAACTCTATGCCTTGGTTGATATTATTTGTGTCATTTGCAAAGGTAGTTTATACTGTAGATTTTATAGAGTTGTGATTAGGAATGTCATTTTTTTTTGTCTCGTTTTCTTGAATCAAAAGTTATACATAATTTTACGTGTTTCTATGCCTCTTATGTGATTGGAAGATTCTTACAAGAGGATTGAACACTATGCCTTTGTTGACATTTTATATATCTCAGCAAAAGAATCCTCTATTATGAGCCTTTGTTTCTATTATTTTGATCTTTTACATTGATCATGCACTTGTCTGCTCTTAAATGTAATTGAATCCTACATATAGTCTCACTGTGCTCAGGTTAGGATTAGGATTACACTCAGGTGCATTGCCATAGCTAGGTTTTATTTCTTGCACTTGTGTTTCTATTTAATTTCCTATCCTTTTTCCCCTACACTTGGTACAAAAGAAGATACTAGATTCTCTAAAATTTGGAGGTTGTTTCAAGCCACAATATCCCATAGCTTGAAACTTCCCACTATTGTTGATTAGAATCTAGCGTAATTTTAAACATCAACAATTTTTGGCATGCTTGGTGGGATGAATTTTACAAGGATTTGAATAATTTTGGTGTGTTCTTCAGCCAACCAGCCTTTGGAGGTTTTTTAGCAACACCAACGGTGACTTTGAGTTAAATCAGCCGATTAAACAATCTTGGTAATATCAAGAAATCACCATTTGGTATGTATAATTATATTACTCATAGCTATGAGTCTTATTCTCTTTCATATATTTTTAATCAAGAACAAGTTTCTCCCAGAAGCACGTTAAGTAACAAGGATGCATATGGTCATGAGTTTCACCCTTCATAGGTCCAATATGACCAACCTCAGCCCTGTCAGGAGCTATATCAGCCTTATGACCAGTCTCCCCAATATGTCACATCCCATGCTCAACCTAATCTCATTTTCACCTTCAAGAAAGCATTATTAGGATATAAAAAATATGTATTGGAGCTTGACAGTAGAAGGGGATGTGGCCAAGAAATTCCTAATCATGTCATCCATCAAGTAAGGGATGTGGTAGGTTTGATTAAAAGTGAGTGGGATCCCATTGAAAGAGAAAATTGGAAAAGGATTAAATATGAGATGTTGGATGTGTGTGATTGATTGAATTTCTAAAAGAAAAGCTAAGCATTCATGAGAAACAGCCTTACCAAGTCTATCAAACTACATATCCACCACCACAAATTCCATATCAGACATACGCCACCCCTGTTTATGAGCCAAGTCAAACCTGTCAAGGTCATTTCCCCAATAATGCTGAGTCTATGTTAGCATCAAGGGAAGAGGACTCCAAACCCTCACTTTTCCCTCAATTCCCTTTCACCTTTCCTCAACAAGATTCTTGTTTTTCATGACAGCCTTCTTCTTTATCCCTTTTTAAAGAAGAATATATTTTGGAGGAAGTAAATAAGTATGCAAAGGAGTGCATTCAATTCATGGCTAGTCAAGAAGATTTCATAAGTATAGATAAAGAGGAAATCAATATAGGTACACCTTTTGATGAACCAGAGGATAAGTCACAAGCTTTTTTCTTAACCTCTGACAAGGAAGAGATCATTTCTGACTTTTTTCTCACTTTGCAAGAAGGTATGGAGGAGCATGGACACTCCCTTGATCAAGTCATTGAGGTAGGTGACACTATTCTTCAAAAAGGACATGAAATGGCTAGATGTGGTGAAGACGACATTGAGACTCAAATAAGTATGCAGAAGAGATGCTAGATTTTAGATTTATCCTTTCAAGAGAATGAAGTCATCAAGGAGCATGATGATGCAATGGAACCCAAAAATGAGGCAGAAGAAGATAAGCCAAAATATGATGGATATCAAAAGACACAAAGTGGAGATCCAACAGCCATCAATTTCTTGATGAGACATGACAACATAAAGGACTAGTATTTGATGGGCTTTCAAGAACAAGAAGAGCTTATGGATGTTAGAAGCATGTTTGACTCAGACTCGTTCGAATGTAGGCAAATCCATGTGGCCTACATAGAGGATGTTTCACCAAAGATATACCCATTTCAATCACTTAAATGGCAACATAATCTGGCTCATCGAGAAGGAGACATTATAAATTTTACTTTCGATCCCAAAGGGAGATAAGGATGCTTAATTAATGTAGTTAGGTAGTTTCCCATTCCTGCATTATTTTTGTTTTTTGCTTTTGTTTTCCCACTTTCCTTTTAAATAAGTGTTTTAAACATAGAATCAATGCCTTATAAAGTTTTAAATTCTTTTAAAAATTTCCACATTAAATGCTTCCTAAATCTTTTGAAATCTCTAAGGCACCTTGCACGGCAACTTACATAACATGTCCGCCTCACTGTTTCCTAAAGATTGAGTAGGATCTATTAATGGTCATCCAAATTTAATGTTATTTGAGTCTTGATAGGCCCATAAATATCCCTTAGAGAGATTTGAAGTTTACAAATTCTCAAGCATTCTTGCACTTGCAAAAATATCTTGCTCATTGCGATTGTTTGCACCTAGTAAAATTTGCTTCAGCAAGCATGTTTTTGTCTTGCACAAGGTTCATACTAGGCATAAAAGATATAGAGATGGTGGGAGCATCATCTTCACAATAAAGACCTAGGACGTCTGGATATATTGATAGGTTGCTTGCTAGTAAGTCATATGCTACAGCTCATATGCAACTATTGAGAAGCTACCTGAGAACTAAAATCTTGGAAGTTGGTCAAACTAGTGACCCCTCAAAGGTAAAGGATTACATAGATGAAATCATGGACCCAATCTTACAAAAAACCAATAGCAAGAATCTTAGAGAAGGGGCACACCAAAGGTGTCTTCTAAGGGCTAGAGAAGGGTAATACGAGGCATTCAAAATAAGGATATGGACCTCACAACTAGCTCAATTCATTATCCTAGCTGTGCATCCATGCCCTAATTTGATCGAATTATGCACAAACTCACTCTATACACCATTTTGCACCATTCAATAGGGTCTCTTTGTGGTAAAATTCACACCACAAGCTATCAAGGACATGTTAGCCCTACATTATGACAATATTGATACATTCCCCACTATTGATAGGATGCAAAGAATGTGGGTGAATGTCAACACTCAGACAAGGTTTTTGAGGTTTGAGTTATAAATGGTCGATGGTGATACTATAGTACCCATGCTCCCTGCACCAAGAACTTAGTTTGTGCCAGCTATCCAAGACATCCTATCAATGATGGCTCTCATCTTTAGCATGAAGGATGACATGGTAGCATATGTAGAACAAATGGCCATCCTTTTTAGGCTGAAGACAATCGACAAGATGTAGGAGTATCAACTTGACTTCTTGGAGCACATCACCTTTTCAATAGTGGAATAGCTAACCCAATTTAGATTAAAAGGGGTTTTTAGGTATTCCTTCTATTTATTCCATCTCATATTGTATTAGAACCCTGACCTTTTCACCCAACATATGAATCTAAACCTGTATGACCCAGGCTTTGACCCCCAAAGAACCATTCCTGTGTCCACATGGACACATGTTTTATTAAGAACTAGTGACCTGTAAGATTTTTGGGAACTGCTCTTTACTCCCATTCGTCATTGCCTTAGCCCTAAACCTATCATAAATAGGTTATTTCCAAGTGTTTTGAACCTCCTAGTCAGTTGTCTAATCCCATGTGACTTCTATTTTGGCTTCCACCACATGATCATAAGGATTTATGGTTTCTATGGGGAACCAGTGTTGCTACCAAGGACTTTAAATCTTAGGTTGGCATTCCTATAAGTCACCAGGCAAGTATCAGTAGTTGACAATGAGTATTGCTTTGCGAAGAAGAAGAAAAAAATGTACAATCTCTCATGGATGGCAAGCAACATAGGCCTAGAAGCCAGAGATGCTCAGACTGTGTTGCTGAGAAAGCTGGCCTTCTTAGGTTTCCTCCTAGTTGAAGACAAATGGGTTTATGAACCAAGTGATTACATAGCTTCCTAGGTAAGGACCAATAGGATTGGGGCCAGGATTGCACATGAAGGTTGCTCCTTTTGGGAGACCAAAAAAAACCTTGTAGAAGATGCTCTTGGTCTCTATGTTGAATTGACAAATTTGCCCCTGCCACAGAATAAGCCATGGGAAACCTTTTATAATAAGCAGAGGGATTATGATCCCAAAGTTAGGATGACTTCTAGTTTGAGAAGGATGTTAAAAAACAAAGGTTGGGATGTGGAGAAGATTGAGGCCTATTGGAAATATAGGCAACAAATTTCTCAAACCACCCATGATTTTGAAAGCATAGATTCAAATGAAAGATGGGAGGAACTTTGGGATGAGTGTCATCCGTCCCCTACATCTAGCCCAAAAACAAGCCAATTGCCAACACTCAGTATAGGGCAGGAAGCTAGAGTGGGACCAAGCTATTAACCATAGGCCATAGAGCAAAATGTAGCTGCAGTCACTACATCAACCTAGCCCCAACCTCTTAGCACTGTGGAACAACAGAGTGTGGTGTCTTCACCACCAAAAGCTTCCCCACTATTGGAAGTGATTGAAGTCTCTAGTTTTCCACAAGCACCACTGGTAATAGTAGATGTGGAAGGGAAGTTGACACAGCCAGAATTAGGGACACCTCGGAAGAGAAAGAGGGTACAGTTCTATTTTGATTTAGAGGAAGAAGAAGAACCTTCACAGTGCCAAGTGAAAAGCACTGTAACTTCCCCTCACGTAAGTATTATTCCTCCTCCCTCTTAGACTGTTCCTTCCCTAGTCAGTGTGATGCCTTCACCTAGCCAAATTCACCCCATCCTTGGTGCCTTAAGCCCTAATGTTACCCCATTTCTCCCCCTCTATTCCCAAAAAGATGCCCCTCTAGCTCACCCCTAGCCAACCACTACCTATTCAATATGGCCTACCATAGGGATATACTTTTGTGAGAGGACATATTGCATCCCCTTCCACCTTCCAGATGTAGGCTGATGCTATTAGGAAGGCAAGAGAAGCCCAGTTAGAGAAGAAGAGAATTAAAGAAAATAAAGCATTGGTTGTCCCACACCTGAGGTCACAATTTGACCCTATTCAGTAGCAACTGATGGTGAACCATTTGTCACCCAACATTGTCAAGCTGAGCGAGCAAATGTAGCTAGAGGATTATACAATGAATGCAGTGGCCATTGATATGTCCTTGTTTAGGCCCTAGGATAGAGTTGAGTTGTTGACAGAATCCACTTCTGTAGTCATGAAAGATTATTTGAAAATATCAAGAAGACTATAGAATATGGAGGCTAATTTAGGCAAAGAGAAGGCAAACTACATCAATTTGGCCAAAGAAATAAATAAGAGAGATAATGAAATAGCAAGCCTAAATAAATAGTCACAAGATACTATTTCCTTTCAGACTCATCAAGCAGTCCAGGCCCAGAATGATTCATTGAAAGCAGAGCTCACACTTGCAAAAGATGCAACAATAGCTCTTAGGTGGGAGAAAGCAACATTTCAGGGGAGAGTTGAAGGACTTCAGCTGCAAGTTACCCAATCGCAATAGAAGCTATTGGATGAACAAAACAAGGCTATGGCTTTTCAAGCCTAGTTCTAAGTGGAGCAGTAGAAAGTGGCACAACTGATGCTGGAGCTGGCTAATAGGCCACAAGGTGTTAGGGTGACAAAAATGGTGAAGGAGCTCTATGAGTCAATGTATAAAATAATCTCCTTGGAGATTATTCAGCTCAGGCCATCTCTCACCTTCTTGATAAATGCACAAATATTGTGTGAGAAGGTGGAAGATTCAGTGGAGAACACTCTGGCTATAGTCTCCAATAGAGTCACAGACTCCCAAACCTTATTTGAAAGGCTCTACGATGTAATGGATGTGACATTGGTAGCCATGGGAATACCTAATAGAATGGTCACTATGAAACAGGTCAATGAGGTGCTCAGTTGTAATGCCATGGCCAACAGTCACAAGGAGCTTCTCGAAGTCATGAAAGAAGGCATCGACGAGATGAGACAACATATCAAAGATCTAGTGCAACTAGGCCTTCCTTCTCCATTTCCAAATGCCAAAATGGTGATGATGGTTGATCAAATTGAACCATTGCTACTAGCCAAATAGAAGGATCAAACAATTTTCTAGGACTTATGAGATGATTCCTTTGTCTCAGAAGTCGAAGATGTTATGGTTCCTATTTCCCAGCTGAAATTCAAATTGAAAGCTATAGTCCAGATTCTACAAACCTTTTCACACAAGGATATCATTAATCTAGATCTAGATTTCATTGAATTTTAGAACAAGCAAGGGTTATCTGACTATGAATGGTCCATCTACCAGATAACACTTTTGAAGCTGTAAAATTTTGAAATTTTGGCAGAACGGGAGTCGGATTTCTTTTTGAGTAGGCTCCAAAGTCTTGGGGTTGCCAATAACTATAGTGTAATTTTTTAATCTATGTTGTATTTAAAATTTTAGTCAAGCAGTACAATTTTGTTTCCTACATACCTTGGTCATAGCGGTAGAGTTTGGATCAGAGCTCGGGCTTGTTTCTTTTGAGTTTTATATCTAAGTGTCAAAGTGCAATGGAGGCTACCAAGTGGCATAGTCTGAGCATAGGTTCTCTTTCCCCTTTTTCATTTCCTTCATTTCATTTTTTCCTAAGTATTGGATTCAAGTGGAAGCTACCAAGTGTCTCTTTCTAAAACACAGAGCCAGCCAGCTGGCGACGTCTGAGACACCTTTCATAATTTTCAAGGAAGCCACGAATCGTGCCACATATCTAATAGCAACTAAGTGGAACACACCACGTTTCAGCATCCACATCGCATATCAGCACCCACATTTCATTTTATTTTTCAACAAAGGTCTTCAACAAGCTAAGTAACAAAGATCAGGTAGAAAGCACCAGGTGGCAGTCGTAGAAGGCCGTGGACTACTTTTTTAGAAGAAGCAGAAGTCACCACATGTCAGCTTTCAAGAGATTTTGGTTTAATGCCTGGGTTAAATGCTTTGGTTCAATGTATAAAGGTGTTGTTTCATTTTTTTTAAGTATTAAAGAGCAGCGGAGGCTGCCAAGTGTCACTCTCCTAGCCCCTTTCTACTCCATCCCCAGAAATAGTGGAATGCACCACATACCCCTAGTAGAAGAAGTGGAAGATGCCATGTATCTTCCCAGCAACATCAGAGGTTGCCATGTGTTAAATTTTGAGAGACCATCTTCAAGCTTCATTTCTAAATAAAGATTGTGGTGGGTCTCAAGTGTTGCTTCAAAGGTCTGTGGAAGCACCAAGTGTCAACATGTGAAGACTGCCACATGCACCATTCCCCTTTTAAAATGCTCGAGCAAGGAATGTGGTGAGTTTTATTTTGTTAAAACTGTTAAGAATCAAAGAAGCAGAATGCAACAGGTGTCAAAAGTGGAGCGTTCTTGAGTAGAATATAGAGAAAGTAGAAAATGCCACATATCTTTGATAAATCAGGCAGAAAGCACCAAGTGTCATTCTCTGGTGCTTTCTAAGCAATAAGGAGGATTTTAGGAAAATGACTAAGTGTCCTCTCTTATTTCAATGGAACAGAGTGTTCTGTCTATCTATTGCTACTAAGTGAGATGGAGGGAAATTCAATGGAAGTTATTCCTGGTAGATGGAACAGTTCACTAAGTAGGTTCTTAGAGCTTGCAAGCATTAAAAGTGCCATTTGTTTGTCCACTGTAGGTAGAGGTAGAGTTGACAATTGAGCAGCTAAGCAAGTGATGGAATGAGGAAATTCAGGTGTGAAAGGAGGTACTAGTCATGAATCACCATGCTGCAATTAGGGCAGTTCTTGATAAGACCAGGATGTGTCCAAGGCATCAAAAACACCGTCTGTTTGTCCCTTATGAGTTAAGGACAAAGTAGAATTGTGCAGAAAAGGGAGTGATGGAAGGAGACATCTGAGGCTATAAAAGGAGAGGATCAGTTTGTAAAAAAAAGAAGGGGGGTTTTTTATAGTTTAGACTTTATGGAGTTTTGACCAATAATATCATTTGCTTTTATCTCATTTTCTTGAGTTGTAAAGTTGAAGTAACTGTGCCTTTTATGTGGCTGAATGAATTAAGAAGATTAAACTCTATGCCTTGGTTGATATTATCTGTGTCATTTGCAAAGGTAGTTTATACTATAGAATTTCTAGAGTTGTGATTAGGAATGTCATTTGCTTTTGTCTCATTTTCTTGAATCAGAAGTTTTACATAATTGTACATGTTTTTGCACCTTTTATGTGATTGGAAGATTCTTACATGAGGATTGAACACTATGCCTTTGTTGACATTTTCTGTATCTCAACAAAAGAAGCCTCTGTTATGAGCCTCTGTTTCTATTATTTCAATATTTTACATTGGTCATGCACTTGTTTGCTCTTAAATCTAATTGAATCCTACATATAGTCTCACTTTGCTTAGGTTAGGATTAGGATTACACTCATGCACATTGCCATAGTTAGGTTTTATTTCCTGCACTTGCGTTTCTATTTAATTTCCTATCCCTTTTCCCCAACACTTGGTATAAAGAAGACACCAACTTCTCTAAAATCTAGAGGTTGTTTTAAGCCACAATATCCCACAGCTTGAAACTTCCCATTGTTGTTTATTAGAATCTAGCGCAATTAAACATCAACATTTTCTATGTTCAAACAGAGTCAAGAAAACAGTTTGACAACATCATATCTCACATGTATGAAAGTTTTAAGAGCATCTTGATATATAATTGAATTACAATATGAGAGAAGATATTATGAACTAAATATAAATTCATGTGACTAAGCATGACAAAATATATGGAAGTGCAAAGTTGGGCTCTCAGGTAGTTTGATAGTGTTTTCTCATACTTAGCCAAATTTGCATGTGGTAAGAAAAGCTGAGCAGGCATTTTGATGTAGTCATATTTCACACATGTGGTATTTTTAAGAGAAGTTAATCATATGGATTTGTTTAGTTTTGTGCCTAGTTTATATGCACTAAATTTTAGTCATGAAATGAAGTGCATCAAAATATATGCATGTGAAAAGGTTGCCTTCTAAGCAGTTCTAGGCATAGTTGACTCTGTGATAGAAAAATCTATGTGAGCAAATTAATTGCATTATATCTTACACATTAAAATTTTAGAAGAGAATATTTATATATGGTTGAATTATCCTATGTGAGGAGATCATATGGTTCAAATTTGAGAACATGTTAGTGAGTGAGTTAACACATATGATTGTGCAAAGTTGGCCTTCTAGGAAGATAGCAATGATCCCCATACTTAGTTTTGTTTTTCACAATGTTAAATATCAGGACCAAATGGATATCTAATGGATCATGGCTGATCATAAATTGAATATATATGGTGTGTTTTTATTCAAATGAGTCAAAGTTTTTGTTGGCTAATGAAGTTAAAGATTGAGCTCCTTACAAAAATATCAATAGAGCATGTTTATTCCAAGGTGTCAAGAAGTAGTGAGATGATGACAAGTAATCAATTTTTAATAGTAAAAGTGATTAGAAGGAATACAAGGGTTCCAATTGTCATGATCATGGTGTTATTATAAAGATCAAATGGTGAGCGCTATAAGATAAATACTGAGCTAATTTGTAAAGATCAACGGTGTGCATTGAGTCAATATTAAAAGATTGCATGAGATGAGGTCAACATGTTCTTTATTTAATATTATATACAATTTAAATTTTGAATAAGATAAATGGTGCATGTTTATTATAAGATGTGAGGGCATGAGATGCATTTTAATTGACCAAATTTTAACTATGACCATTTGAATTCAAACATTTGAATTTAACAAAAGAAAGACAAGTGTTTAGTTTTTGGGCCATATCTTTTGATACAGGTAGAATTTTTTTTAATAAAAAGTGGGTAAAAACTTTATTGAATCATAAAATTGTTACAAAGTAGAAATAAACACCCATAAGGGACCTAATAAAAAATAAAGATTAAGTAACACCCAAAAAGTTCCTCATATCCTCCATAACCTAATATTTAAGAATAGGGGCCAAATCACAAGGAAGATGACCCCAATCATCCACATTCCAAGTCTCCATCTACTAAGATTCCCATTTCACCAAATCATCCACCACCCTATTCAAATCTCGTGGCACATAGTAAAAAGTAATATAATCTAAAGCATTTTTGAAAGAAACAATTTGTTTGGCCACCACTGTAAGTTGCTAGCTCACCTCCTCAAAATGTCTCTTATTTAGCATACCAATGACCACTTGAGAATCTGATTCATAAATAATCTACCTCCAACCAAAGGCACAAGCACACTCTAATTCTAGAAGGATAAAAAGAGGCTCCATGAGATTATTTGTATGCTAACCTTTATATATAGAGAAGAAAAAAATTACCACTCCTGAACTATCCCTACCAATGCCACCAACTCTAGCATGGTTAGGATTACCTCTGGAAGATCCATTAGTATTGATTTTCATCTCTCTTATTATAGGGGGCACTAGTAACTAGTATGATAGACCCTTGCTTTCCCATGTATATGCTAAACCATCCTCAAATGTTTTCATCCATCCCTAGAGAGACCCAGGGCTTCAACAACATCATAGTCACTGGAAGAAACATGCATAAATAGGTCACACTTAGCAACCAAATTTTCCTATAGACCCCCCAAAATCCTTAACCAGAGCTAACCAACAAGTAGCTTCTTGTCGAGAAAAATCCTATGATTGTGCTCTAGTCAAATATTCTAAATTATCAAACTAGGGCCAATGATCCAAGCAATGAGGAGAAAAGAGGTATTTACAGGGGTAGGCCCCAAACTCCTCCAAAAATCCTCTAAAGAATAAGCATGTCTACCTGGTATATGCTAGAGATTCCACCAAAAATGCCAAACAACTTTTGCAAAGGAACATTGAAAGAAGATATGGGGGATGCACTCCTCCTACCCACCAAATAGAGCACACTTAGAGGGCCCTTGAAACCCATGTTTCCAGAGGTTCTCCCAAGTGAGGCACCTCCCTTGAATAACTAACCATGAGAAGAAGTTACTCTTAGGCCAAGCATACTTATTCCAAACTAGTTTCCACCATGAGACCTTTGAGCTCCCAAACATTTGCTTATCAAGAACATGATAACTCAAGGCAATAGTAAATTTGCCTTTTGGATTAGGACCCCAAGAAAACACATATCTCCTAAGAAGAGAAGTGTAGACACACCTCAATAGGATCCTAGCAAGCTCCTAATAATCCCCAGCCACCCCACTAGGAGGCCACTCATACGGAACCTTCCATCTATACACCCTAACTTATCCCAAGTTATGAAGGGTTTTAAAATCAACAACATGACACCACCCAGCATCAATAAAATGCCTACTCAAATTTTGTAGGTGGCGGTGAGTAGACAAAATATGAGGATAACCATTCCAATCATCATGATATAAGAGAGCCTCCTTCCCCCCATTACAAATCCAAAACAACCCCTACTTGACCAACTTGGCACCCCTTTTGAGGGTACTCCCAATCATAGATCCCTTCCCCTCCAAACTAAAGTGGGCAACATCCACACTCTCAAGTGCACCCAAATACTTTAAGGTAATAATGTTTTCCCATGATTGATGTTTCTATGAACACCACCACCAATACAACTTAGATACTAAATCTTGTCCATTCAAATTAGTTTTATGCAAGCCTGGACCACTAGCCTGCTTCAACCTTTAAATAGCTTCCCACTTAACCAAAATCCACTTCCTATGAATAAGGTTGCCAGACCAAAGGAACTACTGAGACAAACTATCAAAGTATTTGATAAAGCTGAAAGGTACAAAGAGAACAAAACATCTATATAGAGGAAGAGCCTACACCACTAACTTTAGAAGAGTCATCCTACCCACGAAAGAGAGCCACCTGTTAGTCCAATGACTAACCAAAATTTTGAACTTATCCATAATCTCTTGCCAAAACATTTTAGGAAGAGAATGAATAGCCAACAGAATACCAAGATACACAAAAGGGAGAGTGCCAATCTAGAAATGAAGGATACCTTTAATTCTCCTATGAATAGATTGTGGAGTTTGAGAGAAGTAAATAAAAGACTTCCCCTCATTAATTATCTGACCTAACACAACTAAATAATAATCTAGAACCCTACACCAACTAGAGGCCTCCTCAACCTTGGCAGTACCCATCAAAGCTATGTAATCAACAAACTACAAATGTGATTGAGGGGGAATATTATTTCCAAATATCTAGCCCTTAATCAAACTAGTGTCTACTTGGGTTCTAATAAACCTCCCCAAACCCTCTGCCAGTAATATGAATAGATAGGGGAATAAAGGGTACCCTTGTCTGATCCCCCTAGAAGTACTAAACAACTCCATCAACTCACCATTAATTATCACCGAAAAGGAATGAGAAGTAACACAACTCTTGACCCATTTAATCTAATTACCATCAAAACCAAATGCTCCCTGAATCTTAAATAAGAAGGCCCATTTAACCCGATCATAAGCTTTAACCGTATCTAAATTAATAATCATGGCTTTCTCTTTAGAATGATCCATAGATGAATTGTCTTAGCTGTAATGATAACCCCATCCATAATCTACCTACCAGACACAAAACCCCCTTGCTCTTCAGAAATTAGCCTACTTAGCCAGGTTTCTGCCACTCATCAATCAACTTAGTAATAATCTTATAAACCACATTAAATAAGGCAATGGGCCTAAAAATATCTAGATAATTATCCCCATCCTTCTTTGGGATGAGAGAAAGGAAGGTATCATTCATGGATTTCAGCATTTGTTTATTCATGAAAGATTCCTGAATGACCTCCAACAAATCCAACTTAATCACTTCCCAGAAATCCTGGTAGAACTCAACCAAGAAACCATCAGGCCCTAGAGCTTTTCCCTTTTTCATTTAGAACACAATAGTTTCAAGCTCAAACAAATAAATGGGAAGAAGCAACTAAGCATTTATTTCACTAGTGACTAAGGGTGGAATACTATTTATAATATCAGCTTCATCCTCCTCCATAGGAAGGGAATCCTTAGATTGTAGGATAAAAAAGAAATGAATAGTCTCAGGAGAAATAGAAGCAAATGAGAGAATCTCCCCTTTCAAAGTCTTGAGAGAAGAAATGACATTACCTTGTCTCCTATATTTTACTGAATTGTGGAAGAAAGAAGTATTCTTATCTCCCACCTAAAGCCACTAAATTTAGGACTTTTGTTTCCAAAACATTTCCTCAAGTAATCCCCATTCCTCAACTTCCTTCACAGCCATAGCTTCCATCAAACCCAGATCCTCAATGAGGCCCTAGTCACTAATCTACCTAGTGATTGAGTCTAAATGATCTTGAGCAGACTATTTTGCATAGAAAATATTACCAAAGTATTTCCTATTCCACTATTTCAACCTATATTTCACATATTGGAGCCTCTTGGAGAAGGAGTACATAGTGGTCCCATGTGATGGCTTCCCCAAATTCCACTAAATAGGAAGAAGATCATGGAGGGAGTCATCTCTTAACCACATGAGATGAAACTTACAAGATTACTTTACAGAACACTAGGTAAGCTTAGCAATAAGTTTGATTGGTCAATGATCAAAGGTCCACCCATCCAAAATCTTAGAGCTAGTCAACCACCTATCCCCCAGCCATAAATTAGACACCAAAAATCTATCTAGATGTTTAGAGATAGTAGCATCCCCATATCTCCTATTATTCCAAGTAAAGACCCCATTAATAGGATTGATGTCAACCAAATTCAAGAGAGCCACATTAACCTATAAGAGATTAAAAGAAGGCTCCAAGTGAGTAATGCCTCCCTTCTTCTCTTCCAAATAAACAATGGCATTAAAATCCTTGACTAGAATCCATGGTAGATAAGGATCCAGAGTCCTCACATATCTGACAAAACCCCACAAATTTACCTTGCCATGAAGGTCAGCTAGAGCATTGATGTTAGAAAGGAGTATTCTCTCTCTAGACTCAAGATGAGAAGAAACACAAGAAATCAAACCTTTATAGGAATACCACTAAATTGTCCTGACTCTACATGGGTCCCATAAGCATACAACCCCACCAGAGCTACCAAGAGCACCAACATATTGACACTGACTATGACTCTAAATCTTCAAATCCACACTCATTATATTATCAATTGATAACTTAGTTTCCTGAAGAAACACCACATCAGGAGAGTGAATATGAACCAAGTCTCGAATAGCCTTTTGTCTAGGGATGTTATTCATACCCCTCACATTCCAAGAGAACATAATCATAATTGGGGTTAGGAGAAGTGAACATCAATAGTATTCACCAAACCTAATTCAACCAATGTCTAACCAGTTAGCTTTACCTTTTCCAAGTCCTTTTTTACCAGCCTTAAGGGTTTTCTCAGGAGCCCCTTTTTTGAGGGTTTTTGGTTATAAACCTAAGGCTAGAGAAGGAGCCATACTTTTTCCTAAGTCTAGAATACCCCTCACTTTAGATATAACACCACCAGCACTAGGAGAGCCACCAAAAGCCTCTATCATCAAATCTAACACTCATTAAACATGCGCTAGAAGAGCAATTTTAGTGTCCATCTGAGTACCCTGCTCACCAAGCTGATCTAAACTAGGAATCACATTAGGCTGATCCCTAGGAATAACCTTAGTAAAAGATCCAACTATTACTTGTAAGTCCACCTGGAAACCCTCCTCCTGGACCAAATCCTCCAATGTCTCAAATCAGTTAAAGGTTTCCACCTCCTACCTATCCTTGAGGGATCTCTTTAAGCCTTAACTATGATTATGAGACTTAACTAGAATAAAACCATCTTTATCAGTACCACCTCCCTGCATGGGAGCTTTACCCTTGTCTATTTTCAAATCAAGCTAAGTAGGATCATTACTTGAAACTGCTACACTAGAAGCTCAAGGACACCTTCATTCAAGATGACCATATTCATGACATAACAGATACCTAAAAGGTAATGTCTCATAATCTAATGGTTGAGTCCATGAGCAAGACCCAATAGTCATATCAATAGAATCTAGAAGTGGCTGGCTCAAATCAATTTCAACACAGACCCTAGCATAAGAAAAAAATTTATTATTCAAAGTTTGTTAGGAAGGGCCAATAGGTTTTCCAAGAAATAGCACAATCAACTACAATATATCACTTCTCAAGCGTTCAAGTAGTATTTGAGGAAGATGAACCCAAACTAGGATTATAGAAGGTAACTCCTCCTCTAATTTAAAGCCAGCATGCCATGGTTTGATGAAGAGACCCACTTGGTTATAAAAGTATGGCCCCCCTTCGAAGGCCCTATCTGATCTGAGACACATGAAAAATCCACCATAAAGAAGTTATTTTTAGCCATCAAAATATCAAAATCTCCTTCCAGGTTCCATGTCTTATGAATCCATGTATCCAAAAATGGGGGAGAAACCCTCATCTCCATAAACTTAAAAATCAAAACATGATTGCAGTAGTAAGTAATATCCTTAACTACCAACTTTAATTATATTACTAAAACTAGCCACTCTTGGGCCCTCTCTAGCCATCCATTCACCTTTGGCAATTTAAGAGAACCACTTTGGACCACATCCGATCTAGGAGAAGACTAAAAGGGTATTTCGACATCCTCCCTAGCCATGGAAGAAGCATGACCCACCATATCCAAAGGCACATTCAGAGCCATTTATACCAAATGAGTGAGGGATCAAAATGCCACCCACACTATGCTAAATCCAAAGTAGTGACTCCCAATAGGCATAGCACCACCAGAGGCAACACCTTAAAGAAGAAGAACCCACCTAACATGTAGGTAAAATGAACCAGAGGGCACACAAAAAAGCAAACCAAATGTTGGAAACCCTTGGACCCTACACACCACCACTCATACCATAGAGCACTTCCCAACCTATTCTAACTAGAAAAAAGAAGAAATGTAGAAGAAGACCTGGTCCCCTTGACCCCCTACTGACTTGCAAATCCCCTGTGCATAGAAAAGCTTGAACTTGCAAGCTAGGGCTCACATGCCCTAGCTTGCCCTCCCACACACGCTATCGCCATCTATCTATAATTAAAATTTACTCATGGTGTAGAAAGTGAATTTTTAGAGGAATCCAAGTCACATTTATAAATACATATTTTAATTTTTTAATGTGTGTACAACCAAATGTATTAATGTCTAAAGTTGACTATGTGTTTGAATATGTTCTGCAAGTGACCTGAGAAGGATGTTTGAGCTTATGTTAATGTTATTTAGATGTTTCATTTTGTCTTAGATATTTGGGAGTGTTGTAGACCCCATGAGGATGATATCTGTGGTATTTATATGTTTTAAAAATTCATATTAAATATGAATAATTTCTAAAAATATGATTATGAGTTTGTTCATGGTGTCATGTGTACAAGGGTACTACGTAAGTAGATTAAACATATGCAGATGTGAGAAAAGATGACTGTAAGAACTTAAAGATGTCTAATGGGATATAAGGAGTGGATATATGTATTTTAAAGTGGTATTATGTTCTTTTTTTGATTGATTAAGTGATAAATGGGTGAATAGGTCTCCATGAGACCTATAAGAGCTATAAGGGCCTGATTGAAAGGTGTGACTACTTAAGGGTGAACCATAGATGCTATGGCTAACTTAAAACATTGTTTTGAGATATTTTTTTGATATGAGATAAGAATTAAGGGCTAATTCAAGTCTAATGTCCAACCAAGAAGCTATTTATCATGAAGGCTCTATACATAGACAAACCAAAGGAGATGGTTTCTAGGCTTGTGTGAGAGTAGTGAGCATTAAAGTGAATAAAAGAGGAGAGATAATGTGCCCATTGGATGGTTTGATGAGCATAATAGATTAAGGATTATTTTTATGACTTATAGGTCATATTTTTTATGTTATAATATTGATCTTATAGGTTGAGGATGATTGAAGAGGTCTAGGTTGATCTAAAAGGATGTTTTGGATGCTTTTTGAATGATCAAAGGATAGATGATGTTTGTGTGAGATTGATGGCTGATCTGAGAGGAAAATTAGAGTTTGGTATATGTGGATGAATCCATGCTCATTTTTATATTGTTATGATAGATCTGTTAGAGGTTTGGTGGTTGTATATGAGCTAAAGAGGAGCTAAGGAGTGAAATGATCTAAAAGGTGGTTTTGGATGCATTGTAAGTGTGTGAATAAGGTTATGTTATCGAAGGTCCATCATCATGTGTTTAAGATATTATTTTTGAGATGTAGGTGTTAATTTTAGAGGAGGGTCTAAAGGACTTGATCTTCCTTAGGGATAGTTTCTTCTTATGAAACAGGTATTTCACTAAAGGCCTTAGGTTAGGAGGACTTGATAAAGGTTTTGGGTTAAAATTACTTGACCAATAGGTGGTTATGAGGACTGAATCATCTTAGGGGTAGGTACTCCTTCTGAAATAAGTGTTTCACTAAATCTTGGTCAAAAATAATTGACTAGTCTCTAGTTTATAATACATTATAGGATAAGTAGTCCAAGTGTTTGTAGGCTTTAGAGTGGGTTTTATTCCCCAAGAGGGTTTACCACGTATATGATGTGTTGTGTTTTCTTGATCATGATTAAGATGAAAGTGATTTCAATGTTGATAGATCAAGTTTATGTATGATGGAATGGTTTTGAAATTAAACATGCATTTTGTAAACTAATTCACCCCTCCTCTTAGTTGCTAATTTCAATAAAATGGTGGAGAGAGAATAGATGGGCACATTTATTTTCAATAGTTAGTAAGGTACTTGATTGGTTATCAAATAAGAAATATGATATGAGATCTATGATCTCTAGAAAATATCATCATTGGATACTAAACTATTTTTTAATGTCTATCATATATTGTAAATATCTTAGTTGGTGGACAAACTAAGACTATGTTATGATATTTGTGATTATTTACAAATATCTTTATTAGTGTGAAAACTAAGGTTGTGATTTGATATCTATGATTACTTATAAATATATTGATTAGTGTGTCAATTGAGGTTGTGCTTTGATGTCTATCATTATTTACAAATATCTTGATTAGTGTGTGACATGAGGCTATGTTCTAATATTTTTGAACTGGATACCACCTCTATTGAATCTATGGTACACATTATCACTCATAAATAGGTCCCCTAGAAACCACATGGATCATATGATGAGAAATTGATGTCTCCTTAAAGGGAACATCTTGCGATAACTCTATCATAGAGGAATGTGATCTAGGATATTATGGAGACTGAGATCTCAGTGCCCCTATGTGAATTCTATAATTTCTATATTGACATAAAAGTCAATATGGTCTCAAAGTGCATAACAATTATTGTATGAATGTCCATTTATCTTATGAAAATTACAATATGGGTTATTTTATACCCTATGTATATGACGTGTTTGATGGTGATGAACAGAAGTAAGTTTGATCATCTCCTTATCTAATAATGTAACAATGATATCATGAGGCCTATCTCTATCTAAAAAATATATATCCCTTATCTATGTGTCATGTGCTCTACTCATTTTAGGAGGTCCTACGTGAAGGGGTTCTTTGCCCTTGTTGAGTATTTTTATCAGTTATTTATATTCTACTCATTTATTTATCATATGTGGAGTAGGCTCTTATATCATGTTAAATGATTATATATTTGAGAAACCTACATCCAAATATGCTTCTACATATGTAGCAACTCATTGCAATTCTATCTCTAATTCTATAGCTGTGTTACATAGATGGTAAAATGATTTCGGTGTACGATATAAAAATTTCTCCTTAAGTGGAAAAATGAGACCTCTAGAAAAAATGTTTTATACCTGTAATTTTATAGGTTGGTAAATAAACTAATACAAACAATATTTGAATCTTAGAATGTATTCAGTTCTTGGTTGTAGCTCACCTTAGTGTAATGAAAGTAACCTCTCATATGTAAATCAAGGTCCCTTATTATGTATATAGTACCCGAGAAACTTTGATTCTAACTCATCATATGTATGTAATGATCTATTGGGGATTACATGATGGAACCAATTTAGTACTTCTCTATTTAAGGACTTTGTAAATAGTTGTAGTAGAGTCAACTTATTGGTTACGTGTGTCATGGATTTATCATAATCATGAAGGTTAATGCATGGGTCTCCATGGCCATCAAATATAGGTAACATTGGTATCTGAAAGTTGGGGGACAATTAGTTAAGATTATGCATGAAATAGGATTTCCATGGATGACATTGGAGTCATATTGAGATTGATATGCTTTATTATCTAATGTGATATGGTGTAATTGTTTTTGTAAATCACCCATGACATGCATCAAGGAAATTACCACTTGTGAAAGTATATTATAATTGTCAAGGGGTTAATTTAACTCTTTAATTTTGTTATTTATCTTAGCCATTTGTGTATTATATTAGTAACCTTTTTTTATTGAGGATTGGTTTGATCTATAAGACCTTTCGAGGGGTGATATCTTGGACCTAGTTAAAAGGAAATGGGATATCACCCTAATATAGGTTAAGTTGAAAAATAGGTTCAACTATAATGTTGGGTTGAGGGAGATTCATTGGTATCTCTTACTTTTTTAATTTGAAAAGAAGTATTACATACTAATGGACTAGAAAGTACTTTATTATCATTTGAATGTAAGTTATGTAAACTATAAACATAATGATAAGTGCATGTGTGTTTTTTAACACGTGACCTAGCATTTGTATGAACATGATAAATAATTGAAGTGGGATGAGAAATAGAAGGTGTATACTCCATGCCTTCTTCACCATAATCATAGTAATCATCATAATTCCAATTTTAATCAAAATTAAATTTTAGTTCATTGTAGAAGTAAGATTAGAATAATTAGCATTCACATGCTCACTAAGAGAGAGAATAAAAGTTTTTAATTTTTTAATGCTATGAGATATCTCATCATGTGTGGGTGTAATGCAATGGATTTATTCATTATCTATGTGTGGATTTCATGAATGATTATTAATTTAAATCTTGGAGTCATGGGTAGAATAAGTAGAAATCATGTTTTCATTTGGCATATTATGACATGTAGTAGAAGAGTTGGAGACATTTTCATTATCAGTATATTGTAAAGAATCATTGTATTGGGCTTGGAATGCTAAAGAAGGTGATAAATTTATTTCATCTAATTTAGTTTGTGCATTAGTAAAAGGTGTAATATCATTGGTGCATGTTTTTTATATATTTAACTAAAAATGATAAAGAAGATGAATTACTCTTGTCTACTTTAATTGAGTCATGTAAAAGTGGATTTTGTGTATGTGACTTCTATTTATTTAATTTGAATAAGGAGGTAGCAAAAGTAGTTGAAAATCAAGGATCACATTGGAACAAAAAACTACCAACAACGGATTCTTTAGAAATTATATTATTAGATTGATTTTGAGGTGTAAGAGAAGGAGAGGAATGAGAATAAGATGTATCTCTTATATCCTCATCAACATTTTAATTTTCATGATCATAGTAATCCTCATATCCATAATTACAACAATAGTCATCATCATCATTATAAATGAAATTAGTATAATGTACTAATATGTAATCTTAGAGATTTGTCCATTCATTATTATAATTATGAGAAAAAATTATAAATTAATCAATTAGGTGAGGAGTAAGAGGCTTATTGTATGTAATTTTAAACTTACCAAAGAAGATAATATAATAATTAATATCAAGAATACAAGAGGTAGAATTTAATATAATATCGGTATATGTACAACTATGAGAAATATTTAGTGCAATGTGTAAAATAAATTAGGATTGTAATTAAAACCCTAATTGATATTATTTATATGTATAGGTACCTTGTATGTGGATCTAGGTTTTGAATGAGGGTTATTTTCCAAGAAAATAAGTTATATTAAATTAATGAACCCCTAATATAGGATTAATTTTAATGAACTAGGTTGTGATAAAATTTAGGAAAAAATAGAAGTTCGTAACCCTGATTTTGTACACAAAAAATTGAAGCTAAACCTTGGGAAAAACTAAAGTTTTAAGCAATATTTGATGTCAGGTTCACCAAATGTTTTTACTATTTAGAGCTTAGGGTATGTAAATCCTATGTTGTTAAAGGGATGAGTATGACAATAACTTGGAATGAAAATAGGAAATAAATGATTTGATAAGCCTTTCCCAAAATAGTAAATATGTAAATAAATGTCACTTATCTAGAGGAAAATAGGTATTTCTATGATATAGGAGGTTGAAATAAGAAAAAATATTATTCAAATGGCTATCGTTCTATGATTGTAGCTAAAATCGGGCTTCAAATAGTAGTACCCTTATGTGGATAGTAGCACCATGTGTCTCTAGTGTCTAATTATAACACTAATGTCCCTATTAGAGGATTTGTCTAGAACTTTTAAGGAAATTATGAGAGGTTTTAGGGGACCTATAGGTGGCTCTATGTCTTTATAAAGATCACCCATGTCACTATTTTCACTAAATATTTTCTAAAACCCTAATGAATACCTATGCATTTGAAACAAAAATTAGATAAAATACACAATAAATGTAAAAAAATAAGTTGTGGGATATTAATATTGCATGAAGAGAACCCATATTGCCTTGCCCACGACCTAAATTAATTCTAATTCTATGGGTCTCAAATTTCTTGTATTTATCTCTTAGGTAACACACACAATCAACATTCATGGTAGACTATAATGACGTTCACTTAAGCCCTTCTTTGGTTAACCATGAAATGTTTAAATGTAATAGCTGAGTAGTATGAAGAGTATTGATTTATACTATTGATTGATTTTATGTAATTATGTGCCAAAATAGTAAGTGTTATATGTAAAAATCCTTGTGAGACTCTTTATATTAAAGGAACTCTGATTTGAATGTTAGACCTTGTTCACTAGCTGACAAGTCATAAAAGAGGGATAAAAACATAATAAAAGGCTCAAGCTATGGTTAGGACCCAAAACATGAGAGAAAATGACCATTAAACAATAGATCCATAATTAGACACTAACACTACATGTTGAAACTATCCTAATAATATTTCTAGTGTCTTGAGGCCTATACATAGATTTAAGACTAGGTAGGATAGGCGAGTGGCCCCTACGATTGGGAGGAGGTGATTCAAGATCATTTGGAATTCAAAAAATATAGAAAATAAGACATAAGAAAGATTAAAATACCAAAAATGATCATACAAATAAGGGTTATATTCATCACCAAGACCTTCATGTGAAAGAGAAATAAAAGACTTATTAATTATGGTTTCTTGACCAAATTAGGGTATATACAAGATCACTATGACCAAATTTTGGAATGATAAAAACCTACGATGGACAATTTTGGTTAACATCTTTGGTGACCTCATAAGATTGTATGCTAGTTATAAAATTATAGTAGTATCCTTACAAGTCCATTTGGATGTGGAGTCACTTGAACATGGAAGTATTGAAACCAAACTAAACTTGAAACATGTTGGAACAACTCTTGGAATAGTAGAAAAGTTGATCAACCTCACACAAACACATATACACAAAAAAAACAATACTTGTGCTAATAGGCACTTAGATGAAATACAAACAAATAATAATAAGAAAATATGTGCTAGAATCACTTGGAAGAAACATAACTAGTGTATGATAGACAAGACCTTAAAATCCTACTCCACGTAGATTAAAAAGAAAAAATTATAAATTTCTTGATTGCATATGAGCAAATTTTTACTTTATAGGTGGAGTCTATTAGAATATTTCTTGTGAAGTAATAGGTATTCCTTACTTATAGAGATATGGGCATGTTTATAAACCTCTTAGTTTGAAATGAGGCCCATATATTTCATTTCTTCACTTATGGACTGATCATAAAATCTAAGAACATTGTCATACCTTATCCAAGCTTGGTTGATTGATGGAAGCAATGCAATTTATGCCTTACTCTAGGGATTATCCTAATCAATCATGTGAAATTGAGGTAATTATCCTTATAATTTAGTTGGTGTGTTCTAATTTTTATCTTCATTATGACCTATAGGAGATGCAGATCTTATAAGTACTTCACATTATGGAACAAGGTGATTGTATTTCTACCACAAGTCATGGGAGTCTTCTTCTTTTCATTTTGGAGAGAAAAATACTATATAAATATTTTTATTATTTTCCTCATGAGATATAAGCTTGTTGATATATTTAAACTATTTGAAAATGTCCAAGTAGGACTACCGCATATCACCAAGACCTTCTTGAGCTTGTCTATGGTATTTGACAATCAAAATATCCTCATCAATATCCTTCTCATACTTTGCTACCAACTGATCAGCTTTCATGTATTCTTAAACATTTTCATATATTTATTCAAAATACTTATTTTATCCCCTTTAACTCAAGTCTAATCTAATGGTATAATGAAGACATCCAATGGTGATTTCCTCACTATACTCACTTACCACATCTTCATCACCCTCTCTTGACAAACTCTCCTCTTAAACTAGATGCTCTTATTTTCCCTTCCATTTAATAGGTCATCCTTTACAAAGGGAGATGGTGGGAGGGAAAGAGAGGTAATTAGTTTGTTTGAATCTTGATAAGGTGTCTTTAAAAATTGGGATATTGAAGGGATTATTTGGGAGATCTTGGAGAAGGAGAGGATAATGTTTTTCTAACATTTCTTTATGATCTTCCTTCCACATGGAAATCAATGTGTCATATTTTGACATGTTTTCATCATTAGAGGATACTTAAACTTGAGGTATATATGAAGGGACTGGAAATATTTAGAATTTCCATGGCTTAGCCTCCATAACTTCCTCTCTTCTTAGTTTTGATTTGGCATGGGATGAATGATCTAAGGAGGTTGACATGGTGAAAAAAGTGGCTCATTAGTTTTTTTGAAGATCAATAGGGTGTATTTAAATATTAGTATCTTGAAGGAATTATTTAGGTTTAAGAGTTCATTAGAAAGTCTAGTTTTATTAGGTGGTTGGGGAGGGAAGGAAGGATATTATTCTTGATAGCAAGGCTGATCATACTAATAGCTATAGTCATATGGGGGGAAAATAGGATCATTGTAGCATTGATATAGCTCAACATAGGGCTGATAAAGATAATTATATTGTTGATAAAGATCATTATACTACTAATAAGGAGGTATAAAATAAAAATTCCTTTCATATCCAACTATCAAACTTCATGAGAGATAAAATCAAGAAAAACTATCAATAATTCCTTGAAATAACTAACTAGTATGCTAGAAATAGTTGAATGAAACTTAGAGTCCCCACTAATTTTTAATAGGAATGCCTCCAAAGGTTGATATATTGAAGAAAACACTAAAAATTATTCAATATATAAATTACTCATTGTACTTGTCCCACCAGGCATGCTAGAACTGTTATCACTCTAAATTTCACCCTAAGAAATTTGTTCAAGGCTTCTTGCTTAAATGATAGTAGTTTAAATACCTATAGGCTATGGATAGCCTAATAAATGAGGTTAATCTCTATTTATGGGCTATCTCCCTTAGTGCTTCACCTAAAATACTAATAAACCTATTTAATAAATAAAGAAAAGGGAGATAGATAAACATAAAAATAAAAGAGGTGATGCACCAAAATATTTATGTCCACTTGCCTATGAAATTATGAAGTGAAGAAAGACAAATAAAATCATACAAATCCAATTTTCATTTATCCTTACATCATTATTTCAACATCGAGGTCTTTGAAGATGCTTGAATTAGGACGGAAAACTAAGAGTTGAACTTAATCAACACTAATGACATATTTCCACATCTAATTCCCTACACAACTAGTTATAAAACTTATCATGACCTGAAAAGATCCAACCTACTTGTAAATAGGTAAGGGTGAGAGGACAAAAGAAAGGGAGTTATAGTACTACCACTATCAATCATGCATAATCACAAGTATATATTGATAATACAACTTGAAAAAGGATAAAACCAACTTATTATTCATCTCCAAAGGCAAGAAAAAATATTAACTTGAGTAGGGATTCACCATACTAATTTTCAATATGCATACATTACCATTCAAGGTATTACATATATGATAAGAAAGAAGAGAGAAAGAGGACATGGAAAAAACCAATGATAGCTACCAAACACTAATTAGGAAGTTACAATCAATAAAGAGAGTGAGGAACAACTTAATAATGTCTTCATTAACATGTTTTATCATATTTGATGATGATAGTATTCAAGATGGCATAGAATCTCTTGTCTTTTTTCAATGAGTCACTATGACATCTTGAAATTGACCTATTTAAGTGAGGAGTTACGAGCTTGCTTCTTGAGGGGAAATTAAAAGCTAATTATTTGACACATGGCATTTTTTACTTTATTTGGAATCTTTTCCAATATATTTCTATCTATAAAACTTGAAAATTTATGTCAAGATTGACTTAAACTTTAGGGGTATCATAAAGACAAACCTGTCTCATAGACTAAGACATAGTCCTCACTTGAAAACATTCATAATAGCTCATACACTTCATAGATTTTTTTATAATATCATATATTTCATGTTCAATTTATAAATCATATTAACTATTTATTGTGTAGGTGTTATAGGTTCCTTAAGGTCTTCAAAAGCATGCTTCCTTACTACAATGTCTCTCAATCATCATGAACTAATCAAAATGCCATTATTATAACTTTAAACTAATTATATCCATTGAAATGGCTTCTCCACAACCTGTAGAGTCTTATATGGATGATGTGAAATGTTTATAAGGATTCCTTTTAAGTATCCATACTTCAAATCACCTTGAATATGTCTACAACTTAGTCTTATATGTAAGTAAGAAGGTAAAATCTTCATTTTGGCATGGTCTAGAGACTAGAAACATATTATACCATCATGGATAAATATTATAATGGCATATGTAAATTTATTATCCCTTTTATTACACCTAAAAATCCTTATCAATTGTCTTGGATACTTATATAGACTCAAAACCTTATAAATAGACTTACAACCACATTTTAGGCCATTTTTTATACCCTTTTCCTCCACACATTCTAGGGTTTCTAATCCAAAAGGTTACCCTACAATGTATAGGTGTCTTTTATATGTCTTAAAGGAAAATTAATTCATTATAGACCCTTTACATGATATTCTTAGTCATTAGGCTCTCTTAAGGGTTTTAAGAGGGTTTAATTTATATTATCTTGTTAAGGATTTTTTATAAAGAACGTTTAGTATAAAACTTGAATAATGACACAATTTTTAACATTTAGTATAAAACTTGAATAATGAAACAATTTTTTATCATGGGAACCATATTAACATCTCCAAAATTCATGGGACTCATGTATATCCTCCTATGAGTTCACACGTAGAAACTAGGCCTTTTTGAGCTTTTCAAATTGTAGGTGGAGGTTAAGAAGAAGGTTTTAGGCATACAAGTCTTAAAAATGAATTTAAAATAAAATAAAATTGCCTATTATATGATTTTAATAACTTAAAACATTCTTATATATGATTTTACATGTATCTTAAGGCTTTGTTTTGCCTCATGGGTGATTTCCCTGCTTGTAGGGTTTTAGGCCTCTTTAGGCTTCTTAACTCTTTTACTATGTTTTTCCATTTTAGACCCCTTGATCACTATATTACATGAAATATTATTCATAAAAATTATTTATTACTCCCTCCATTCCTTTTATAGGCTTAATCTACCTTGGGAACTCATGTAAACCTATCACACTCATGTTATTGACATTTGCACAATCCACTTGCAAGGTGCCTATAAATGACTATAGGTACATTTTGAAATGATAAGATAAAAATGAGCCTAAGGGTTGTATAATAAAATTTTAAACTAATTAATTATATCATTATAATTATCACACTCTCATGGTACCTTTCAAATCATCAAAGCAATGAAGAAAACCATATTTATAGACATGTAACTATGGAATACACCATATGAGAGTAGTAATGTTTAAAGTTTGAGGCATTTTCAGGTGTTTTTGAAATTAGTTATGAAACTTTATATAATTTATCAGGTGATTAAATTAATTTAATCTTACCAATTATCTACCTATAATTTTTTATCTTGTAGAAACATAAAACCTACACTTTGTGATGTATACTTGATGTTAAAAAACATTTCATCTCTCCACCTGTGAATTGAAAAGTTTTAACTCAAATATTATGGATATTTTTTGATAGGGATGAGATCAAAAAATAATTACTTAATAGGTACATATACAATTCATTATAATTTTTTGGGAAAAAAAAGTGACCTACAAGTTTGTAGGCCCATAGGTTAACAAAATCTCTTTTGAGGAATACAACCTTAGGTTAGCAAAATAAATACACTTTGGGACTAAAATTGAGATTGGAGAAACATGTAATAGATAAAAATAAACTAAAAACAATGTGTATAATTTTTTTTTACTTCCTTCACAAGCCCCAAACTCTTCAAATAATGTTAAAATGGGAAAAAAAACTTTACCTTCTCAATGTTTGTAGACCTTCACCATCTAATTCCCCTCATTTATGCATATGAATTTTTTTGAAAGAATAATTTATGATAGGGAGGGGGTGAATCAAACTTAAAACTTTTACAACTTTAATTTGTCATTCATGAACTATCAAATCAATATAGTGAACTAAGTAACACATCAAGAACCATTTATATGAGCATGAGACAAGAGCATAACACATAAAACACTTATTTGAGTGGGAAAACCTCAAGGGAAAAAAATTGATGTATTTAAATGGGATATATTCATATAAGACAAAAACAAAATTTAGTGAATCACCAACTTCACATGGATCACCAACCCCAACTAGTCAAGCACCCATTTGACTAGGCTTTATCAAGCACCCACTTGCAAGGAGGTACCAACCCCTAAGATGACTCATCACCAACTCAACCACATGATTTTTTTGATCACCTTCATAAAACTATGTTGTTCAACCAACAAGTTATGACCACCACTTTAGCTCTTCAAACTCTTATCCCTCTCAAACTGCCTTTTAGGCTCCTTCACTCAACTAGGTCTCTTCAAGATAAATTATGTCATTTGAACTTGATATTCATAAAAAATATCCATATTATATCTTCATGATAGTTTGTATCCATTGTGACACACTTAAATACATCCTTTATCTTTTAAAATTGTTTTATATTCTTCTTCAACTCACTTATTCTCTAACTAGTCAATTAGGCCATTAGGCGTTGTTCTTATACTAGGCTCTTGCTCATACACCTCTTGGTCATCCATAAACACTTTCCCACTTATATTTTACATGAAATATACCTTATTACATGTAAAAATTAGGAATCACATATTACATTAGGTCAGCCATAGCTCAAATAGACCAAATCCTTTTTTAGGCCTTAAGGAGACCTTATTCAATTAGGCATTCATTAGTATACCTTACCCTTTGATATTATTTGAAAATTTTTAAATTCCACACACAATAGTAAAAATTCATATTCAACTCAAATATACCCATAATAATATCATATTAGGTCCATGACACATTTTTGTCTCCACTCACCATTTGAAGCATGCCATTAGCACTATTCACAATTAGGCATGTGAACCTACAAAATTTTTGTCTTGAAGTACTGAAGATTAATAATAATTTAGATGATCAAAAATGGAAATAAAAAAATATAAAAATTTTATATAACCTTAGGGACATCACCATTGATTTCTATTTCACTACTCAGGGCAAAATAACTCAAACCCTTCTTTGCAAAAAGCCAACTCAAAAGTGCCAAAAAACCTTCAAGCATAGTCATGGTAATAATGACCTTCAAAACCTATGTATAAACCTTAAATGAATTATTATGTACATATGTGATAATATTATATCATTATAACATATTATTAAATATAAATATAATATGGTCGAATGGAAATATTGGTCTTGTAGGCCTATCTCATAATCTCACTGAGCCAGACAAGTCAACTTGTGAGCAACTTTATCAATATAATCACTGACCCCAAAAAATTATACAAAACATGATCATGTATTAAAATTATTTAAAAATATATCGATTCACTTCTATTCATTTCTATTCCATGATAACACATTCTCAAACATCTTCTCACTGCTCCCCGAGTTTTTCATTATTTCCACTATTAGGCATGTTAGGGACTGGCTATCTTGGATGACCAGTTTAGAAAAATTGAGGGATAAAAAATATATATAAACCACTATGGACATAAAAATAAAGTCTCAAATTTATCCATCCAATGATTTTCATACTTTGATTTGGTCAACTCTGATTGCTATAAAAAAACACTAAGAAACTAACACTTTCCTATAGGTTCTACTCACACTTATGACAACTCAATCACACCTAGAGGTACTTGGGAGATATTAATATAAGATAAAATATTTTTTATAGTCATTTTATACCATTCTAGGATGTTTTGAGAAACATCTTCAACATCAGGTCCTTATTAGGGTTTTACGAGGGTTTAAACACACTTTCACTATTAATGATTGTTCATAAAGCATAACCCCTTAATCCAAAAAATAATGCCCATAAATTTTATCTAGGATCATTTTGAATATCTCATAAATACCTATATTTCACATTCATAGGTTACATGTGCCATTGAATAACTAAAATGCTTTCTTGGGTTTGTATGCCTTCATTTTGTGTACTCAAGAGACCTTAAACCCACTTTTCATGCATTTTATTAAAAACATTGACCTCAAACTTTGTGAAAATTATTTTAATATCATTTAGTACCTATATTAATTATCACATACTCACATTTTCCTTGGAAAATAATCTTGATACACCATTGGGCTACACTCTCTCTCTTGGTTTGCTTAGACCTTGACCTGCAAATCACATTAGGCCTTAAAATTGACCTTCATGCCTCTTTCCATGTGATTTACACCTCAATAACATACTAAAATAACCTATATCATGATTATACATATCCATACATCCTTTTCTTACCTTGAAAATACAAATTTATACCTCATTAGGCTAGGTAGGGTATAAAAGTGGTCTAGGTACAAACTAGGTCTATAGGTCTTACCTCTATAGGCTCATCTTGAAAATAAAATGAATGTTAAAATTCCTAATATACATGCTCAATAAACCTCATAAAACCTTTCATGCCAATGTGCATTCATATCATAAATCTATCATGACCCTTCATGCAAAAGACTAGGCATCCAATGCACATACCTTCTCAAGTCACTTACTAGGTTAAAGCACTTGATAACTTTGACACCAAGGATATTTCATGTTGACCTTCACATCAATGATGAAGTCATAATAACATATAAAATAAATTTATTACACTCTCATAATGACTTCAACACTAATCAATATTCTCTCTCATAAATACATTCTTTAATGACCTTATGAATACCTTTCTCAAGAACCTTTGACATCAATGACAACATCAACGCCAGATCCCATCAACATGAACAATGATCACCAGTATCTCCCTTTTTCATTGATGGAATAATAAATTTAAAAATGATCATTCTTATCTCCCCATACTGGTCTTTATTTCTCATTGACATAAATGATAAAGTGATGTTTGTAACTGCCTGGATAATACATCTTGTAACCAAAATACTTAACTCAAAAAATTATGAGTTTATGAGACATAACACAATCATGCTTTTCTATCTCCATGCATACCTTATTGTAAAAACTCAACTATTCTTTGAGATAATTACCATGATTATTTCCCCCTAAGTACTTTGATTTTTCAATGATTTCTAAGGGAAGTAATTACACCCAATTCATGTCTTAGTTTTTAAAATATTACCTTTAGAATTTTGGTCAAAATGTCTGCAATCTCATCCTATGTAGAAATATATTCAAGTATTTGTTCACTTGATCTCTTAGAAAATGATACCTAATGAGAATATGATTGGTATTTGAGTGCATGACAAGGTTCTTTGAGATGTTTATATATCATGTATTGTCATAATAGATAGGGCTAGGACCATCATAATCCACCTTATATGTGTTTAGGGCATGTCTCATCCATAATAACTAAGTGAAACATGAATATATTCAAATTTAATTAGCCTCACAAGTGGATAATGATACTTATAGTTGATTCTTGCTAATTGATGAAACTAGGCATCGACCTAAGAATAAATATCCTCCATTAGTACTCTTCCTACCATATAGACTTCTTACCCAATCTACATCTATATATGTTGTCAAATTGAACTCCTTACTTCTTGGATACTAAAACCCATACTCCATAGTCCCCTTGACATACTTGAGTATCATTTTGACTACTTGTAGATGATTCTCCTTCGGATCTACTTGAAATCTTCCCTCGTGACCTACTACTTGTATGATGTTAGGTCTAGAGGTAGTGGTGTATAGAAAAATTCCAATCATTGACCTATATGATGTCTGATTGACCTTTGAAAACTCATCTTCCTTGATAAAATAACACCCTGTGATCATGGATATACTAACTACCTTTAAATATTCCATCTCAAACTTCAACATCTCTCTTATGTACATAGTTTGTGAGAGAAATATACATTTTTCATATTGAGTTATTTTCAACTCAAAAAATAATGATAGTTATCCTTACATGGAAATCTAAAACTCTTTCTTCATCACTTTTACAAAGGCCTTGGGTATGTTCTCATTGTTTCCACAAAATATGATGTCATCCACATAGACAACTACTATCCACTAATGGCCATCTTTTATCTTGATGCATAAATTACTATCTTCAACTCCTCTTTTTAATATTTGATCTAATAAGTACCTATCCAACCTAGCAAACCAAGCTCTAGGCTCTTGATTTAGACCATAAAGAACCTTTTTACATCTAAAAACATAGTCTTTGTCATCTAATAGTGAGAACCCCTTAGGTTTCTAAATGTACACTTAATCTTTCAAATTCCCATTCAAAAAGGTTGATTTTATGTCTATTTGATATACCTTGAACCCTTTGAATCTTGCATATGCTAGAAATAATTTGATGGCCTCCAATATTTCTACTAGTATAAAGGTGTCCATAGAGTCTACTCCTTAAACTTTTGCATATCCCTTGCATACCAATCTAGCCTTGTTCCTAGTGAATTCTCCATCTTCATTTAACTTGTTTCTAAATACCCATTTTGTGCTAATGGCATTCTTGTCTTTAGGCCTAGGAACTAGCTCCCATGTCTCATTCTTCTCTGTTTGGTCTAAATCCTCATTAATATCATCTATCTAAAAAAATTCCTTGATTTATTATATAAGATTCTTAGGTTCAATCTTGGATAATAGAGAAACATTATCTTGATTTGTATTACTTACCATTATTCTCCTTATTTGCATACATGTATTCTTGTTGCCAATGATTTGAGATTTAGGGTGATCTTTTTGAATCTGTCTTGAGGTTCCTTTTGATTCCTATCTCTCTTAAACTTCTTTTTATTCATCATCAACCTCTAAAGTCTCCTCTTCATTATTGAAGTCTAGATTCTCTAAAGTATCCTTTGATTATGAGTGTGATTTCCTTGTCTCATCAATCTTCAAATTGGTGCTTTCCACTATCTTATATAGCCTCTTTTTATAAAATATATAGGATGAGCTCATTGATGAGTATCCTAATAATATGACTTAATCATATCTATAATAAATATTTCCCAAGTCTTCATCGTCTCTTTTGATCAAACATTTTCTCCCAAACACTCTAAAATATTCCACATTGATAGCCCTACCCTTCCATATTTCATAATGATTCTTGTTTCCAGTAGTCTTTAACTATCATTTATTCAAAATTTATACCAATATGCTTAATGCCTCTCTCCAATATCCATAATATAATATAGACTCATTTAGAATAGTTATATCCATCTCTCAAACTATCCTATTCTTCCTTTCCACTACCCTATTCTACTGAGGTGTCCTAACTACTAAGAATTGTCTCATTATTCCATGAATCTCATAAAAGAAAAAAAACTAATTAGACCAAAAATCTCCTCATTTATCATATCTTAGGAAATTTATCTTCCCATTCTTCTCATTCTAAATAAGATCCTTGAATGCATTAAACTTGTCAAGAGCTTCTGAATTTTCTTTCAAGAATGTAACCCAAATCATTCTTGTATAATCATATATGAGTAATATGATGTAGATATCTCTTTGAATGCTTTGAATTATTAAAGGCCCATAGAGATCAATGTGTATTAACTCCAAGGGTATTATATTAGATTACTCCTTGGACATGAAACTTCTTCTAGTCTACTTACCATGTTGATAAGCCTTGCAAAGTATTTTTGTTGGTTTGGTGATCTTAGTCATGTTATTCATATAATTATTTATGCTAATCTTGAACAGATTGTCAAAATTTAGGTTACCTAACCTTCTGTGACAGCCAAATTTCATCTATCTTTCTCATGAAAAATCTCTCCTTAATCTCATTCAATCCATATATATTATTCTCAGTCATCTTATCATTGGCAATTAGCCTTCTTGATTTAGATTTCCTTATATCATAACCTCTACACTAACTAGGTTATGTTTCAAACCCTCCACATAGAACACATTTTTGTGTCTTAGTCTTCCCATTTTCCAAACTCAAGATACCTTTACCAACTATATTGGTAGTTTTGTTGTCTCTAAACCTCACTATTCGTATAACATTCTTCTTCAATGAGATGAACTTATTTTTTCCTCCTATCATGTGGCTTAAGCACCCATTATCTATATACCATTTCATGCATTCATCTTGAATGTGAAAGGTAGTCTTAGTTAGCATAGAATCATCTTTAGTCTTATATTCCTCCTTAGCAAATAGTCCATTTTGACTCTTGAGCTCAATATGATTAGTCCTAACTTTCTTTGGATTCCATACCAATGTGAAATTTATGAGATTAATATGTTTTTTTAAATCTTGAGGGCCTTCTAACTCTACTATAGGAGAATAATTCAATGTGTCCTATATTTTGATATATGTAATAAACAACAGCGATGTACTTACCTCTTGATTGATTAATCATTTTCATATAGTCCCATAATGACTTATCCTTTGTTATATTGGGATACATGATTGGTATTTTCATGTTGTTAATCTTTAATTATTCTGACTTCTCAGAATCTCTCTCAAACTTACCCATCTTTTCTATGAGTTTCTCATGCTATAACTTCAAGAAATCTAGCTCTATCTTCAACTGGTCATACTCAAATTCATTTAATATAAAATTTGTATTGAAACTTTCTAAATGATTTATTAAATCCTTTATAGTATTATTTTAATGATTAAAATCATCAAATGTACTTATCATCTCAACTCACTGTCATAAAAAACTTCTTCATCATACATGTCTTCTTCTTTTTGATCATTGGACATCTTGTGCTTCTTAGGATCACCTTCAAACTATTAGACTTGATTCAAATGAATATGTTATAATACCAATTTTTGGAAGATAATTTACTAAGATTGGGGTGAATAAGTATTAAAAAACTTTTACAACTTTACTTTATCATTCATGAACTATCAAACCAATATAGTGAACTAGCAACACATCAAGAACCATTTATATGAGCACGAGATAAGAGAATAACACATAAAAAAATTATTTGAGTGGGAAACCAAAAATGGGATTAAAAAAAATTATATATTAAAATGTAATATATTATTATAATACAAACACTATATTTAGTGAATCACCAACTTCACATGGAACACCAACCCCAACTAGCCAATCACCCACTTGACTAGGATTTAGCAAGCCCTCAATTGCAAGGAGGCACAAACCCCCAAGATGACTGAGGTATAACTAATTAACATAATTAATTTGATAAAATTTAAAGTAATATGTTTATCAATAAACAAATTATGACCACCTCTTCATATCTTCACACTCTTATCCCTCTCAAACTGCCTTTTAGGCTACTTTGCTCAACTAGGTATGTTCAAGACAGATTATGTCATTTGACCTTGATATTAATCTAAGGTACCCTTGTTATATCTTAATTATATTTTATAGTCACCATTATTATTTTATTAAATACCTAATTTATCTCTTTAAAGTTATATATATTCCTACTCAACTCACTCAATCTCTAACTAGTCAATTAGGCATATTAGGCCTTGTTCTTATACTAGGCTCTTGCTCATACACCTCTTGGTCAGCCATACACACTTGACCACTTATATTTTTGAATAAATAGGACTTATTAAATTTCAAAAACATGAATAAAATATTAAATTAGTTTGGTCATATCTCAAATTGACTAAATCCTTCTTTAGGCCTTAAAGACATCTTATTCAATTAGGCCTTCATTAGTACACATTATCCTTTGATATTATTGGAACACTTTAAAACACAAAACACGGTATTAAAAATTAATACTACACTAAAATATACCCATAATAATCTCATATTATGTTCATGACATATTTTAGCTCCAATCACCATTTGAAGCATGCCATTATCACTATTCATAATTAGCCCTGTGAACCTACAGAAAGTCTATCTTGAAATACTAAATATTAAGCATAAATTATATTATCATACATGGAAATAAAAAAACATATACATAATATATATTAAATTATTTAAATAAACATATAATTTATACTTCAAAACTTAGGGAAAAATAACTCAAACCCTTCTCTATAAAAAGCCCACTCAAAACTGCCAAAAAACCTTCAAGCATTGTCATAGTGATAATGACTATTGACACCTACATAGATACATTAAATGAATTATAATTAATGTATATTATCCCATTAAATAATTAAACCATTATAAAATATATATATATATATAATATGTTAAAATTGAAATATTAGTCTTGTAGACCCATCTCATAGCCTCATTGTACATATTCACTGAACCAGATAAGTCAACTTCTGAGAAACTTTTTCACTATAAAAATTGAAATCCAAAACTTATAAAATAATTATAATGTATTATATTTCCTAAAAAATCTCTCCATGCACTTAGATTTATCCCTATTCCATGATAAATAATTCCTAAACCTCTTCTCATTGCTGCCTGGGCTTTTCACTATTTTCACTAGACCTGTTCGTGACTGGCTATCTTGGATGACCAATTTAGCACACTTGAGGGATATGACATATACATAAACCACCATGGACATAAAAAAAAAATCTAAAACTTATCCATCCAATTATGTTCATACCTTGAGTTGGTCAACTCTGAATGCTACATTAAATCTTTGAGAAACTAGCACTTTCCTGTAGGATCTACACACACACCTAAGAACTCAATCACACCTAGAGGTTTATAGGAGAGATTAATAAAATATAAAATAGTTTTTATGGTCATTTGAGACCATTATATGCTATTTTTATTAAAATTTTCAACATCAGGTCCTTATTAGGGTTCTAAGAGGGTTTAAACACACTTCCACTATTAACGATTATTCACAAAGTATCACCCCTAAATCTAAAAAACAAAGCCTATAAATTTGATCTAGTATCCTTACCTATATATAATCAAAATATCAAGTTTACATATATAGGTTACACATGCCAATGAACACTTGAAAGTCCTTCTTGGGTTTGCATTCCTTCCTTCTATGTACTAGAGAGACATTAAAACCACTTTTTATGCCTTTTATTACAAACCATGACCTGAAAATTTGTGAACATAATTTTAAAATAATTTAATAACTATATCCATTATCATATACTCAAATTTTCCTCGTAAACTGATCTTGTTAAAACATTAGGCTACACTCTCTCTCTTGGCTTACTTTGACCTTGACCTGCAAGTCACATTAGAACTTAAAACTAACCTTCATGCCTCTTTCCATGTGATATCCACATAAATAAAATATTCAATAAAAATTATATAATTATTATACACATCCATATATCCTTAAAATTACTTGAAAATAAACCATTATACCTCATTAGGCTAGGCAGGGTTTAGAAGTGGTCTAGGTGTAGACTAAGATTGTAGATCCTACCCCTATAGGCTCACCCTCAAACTCACATGAGTGATCCATTGAATAATATACATTATAAATATACCTCATACAAAATTTAATGCCTATGTGCATTCATATCACCAAGCCATCATGACCCTTCATGCTCAAGTCTAGGCATACTATACATATACATTCTCAAGTCACTTACTAGGTTCAAGCACTTGAAAACTTTGACACCAAAGACCTTTCATGCTTCACTTAACATCACTTATGAATTAATAATAAAATATAAAAAATATTTATTACACTCTAATAATCACTACAATACTGATCAATATCCTCTCTCATAGCTACATTATTCAATGACCTCATGAAAACCTTTCTCAAGAACCTTTGACATCAATGCCAGATCTCATCAATAGCAATAATGCTCAAAAAATATTATTAGAGATGGTTTAGGATATATTATTAAACTTTTTTTCAATTCATATACCTCATTTACACTTTCTTCCAACCTCTCCCATGTCAAAAAACACTTCACAACTCTCAATAAAACTACTTATACCTACAACCATCAACAAACACAATGTTTTTTGGAATTAAATGATCGATCCATGGGTTGTATGCATTGGATTTGGTATTATAAAGATTATTATGTCTTATAAAATTTTATTATAACCTTTTTCATGTATCCATAAAACTTAGACATGTTATTAAGGGAAGAAAATTGAGGAGTTATGGTTTTACAAGGGGTTTAAAAGTGTTATAAATCTTAATGATTGTTCATAAAGGAGAATCCTTGAATATTTTAATCAATACCAAAATTTATAAATACATTAGGTTCTAATTATTACCCTAGGATCAATTATATTATCTCTTTCTCTCTCCTCCATGAAATAATCCTATGAATATGGCCCTTTTTTATTTTCCAAGGACCCAATGGAGTGTTTTATGCATTCTTTACCTTGATTGGTCCTGTAGGCTTCAAATAATCATAGATTTGACCTAAGAAAGATCTGAAGAAACTTATAATTCCTTAAAAATTTTACAATGATCTCTCATTTTCCTCTCAAACTCATGAATCCTCTTGAAATTTCCCCTTAGGAAAGAAGAAGATAAAAAAATGTGTTATATCTACCAAATATGACACTCTCTAACCATTTGTTTCCATGTCCCACATATAATACCTTTATATATGCTTCAAAAGTTTCTCTTTCACATATAAATCACCATATTTGACATTGAATTAAATTGGAAAGCTTTGTGGTATGTTGGCAAGGTGTGAAATAAACTTGGAAGTGTTATTACATTTGAATTTTAGACCTATAAGACCTAAGACCACATTTAATTCCTTGAAGCATAACCACTCCATCCTATCAAATTACATTTGGACTTACTTAGACCTTCATGAATCTTGAGAATGAATACTTGTAAAAGGAATGGTTAGAAATAAGTATAGGACCATAAACCATCATTACCTTAATTTCTCCAAATTTTCCTTAATATTTGATAAATTCTTTGGAGATGACCATATTGAGTGAATTAATGACAAGACTAGGTGCAATGACTCATGCTTTGACTAGACCACCTTAAGGGACTTAGAAATCTACTAGAAATAACATGATGCTTACCACTATGAGACCAACCATGACTAGTAAAAAACCCTTCATATGGATATCAACAAAGTTAAGATCATTATGACCAAATTTTAGAGTGATACTAACCTATGGTGGCCAATTTTTACTAACAGGTACATCATTTATGAGGATAATATCTCCAAAATATTCTTCTCAATCCTCTATTGCCTAAAAAGTTTATAGAGATACAAGTTAATGAATCTAAAACATTTCAAAAGGTAGGATCAATGGCATCAAAATATATGGATATTTAGGTTCCATGATTAAATGTTATAGGGAAAGTTTGGGCAGCCCTATGCACATAGAAGAACTAACCTTGAGAACCACCCTAAGAAGGAGTGTACTCACTATGTTGATCTTCACTTTGAACCCATGCATTTCTACCAAAATTATTTATATTTTGTGTTCAAGTGAAAATATTATATATTAAAATAAGTAAAACAACATTCAAAACCAACTATATATATATAAATTTCTTTGATGTCCATATAGAATTCTAGATATTCAATACCCTCAAGATCAAATAAACCACAATTATTCTAAATACTAACAAATATTGAATAGTTTAAGTATATGAATTCAAATCCATAAATCCTAACCTTAATGAAAACCATATACTTATATTCATAAAAAAATATACAATTTAAAACTGATTTTGACTTTACCACTAATAATATTCATTCAATAAATACTCAAAAGTTCCAACATGAGAAAAATACTCAATATTATGTATAGTACCCTATTATAAATATTAAGATCTAAATGTTATTTCAAATTTATCATACCCAAAAAAAATCAATTAGCTAGGTTAAACCATGAAAATGATTTATATCTCAAGACTTGACATGTTAAAAAATCTATGCATTAAGGCAATCAATTTATAATATCCTATAAAGCTTCGACTATATAACTTTACTGATTATATAAAAATGTTAAAAAAAAATATCAACATGAAACCTTTGATAATCCCCAAGATTTTAACATATTCAATGATAATAACTTAAGTTGTTATTCCCATTTTAAATATAAAATTGACACTATCATGTTCAAATAAAAATCCTAAAGTCAAACTATGCCAAAACAACTTGTTTATGACATATAATCAAAACACTTTAAAAATTCAAATAATATTGGTAACATGTACAATCTAGTAATGCCCAAAACAATGTACCCTATATATTCTAATAAAAGTGATGAGTAACTGGTAGTCAAAGAATATCAAAGAAGATCACTGACAGACTATTGCATGCTTTTGATAAATAAATCATTGATAGAAACTAAACACATACATTTACACAACACCAGACTAATACAACACATGAATATAGTTATATTCATTTTTTTAATGAAACAACATAATTGCCATCAAACCCAAAAATTAAAATGATCAATCTTGCATCTTATCAGGATTAAGAATAAACTGCATAAACCAAAAGTATACATTAAAATGGCCTCTTTATAAATACTACAAAAAAAATCATTTAAATAATCACATGATTTGTCTAAAAAAGACCTAGATGTCTTAATAACCAACCACAAAAGTATTTAAAATTTTAACTTCATATGAATGTTATCAAATCTAGGATACTAAAGTCAAATTTATGCATTTATAGAAACTAACTACATGCAAAGCCTTTCAAGGCCATAACCTTTTCAACAAGAAAACATGCAAACTATAAAATAAATAATTAATGAAATTATTTCATAAAATCTTCCTTCAAAGGCTCATGTTGAAAGAAAACAAGTTGTCATCAACCAAACCCTAACATGCACAAATTTTATGTATTTGAAGAACATCTAAACATCTTCTAGAAAAACCCGACTCAACAAAAATGATGTTTTAAATGCATGCATAAAAATCAAGAAAAACAAAGTTGAGAAACTATCCATGAAAAAAGCTTCAAAAAAGAATCAAGCTTCATCAATCTATCTCTTGAAATAAAATAAAATAAAAATCATAAATGCTTCTCAAGTAAGAAGAAATACTACATAAAATATTTTTTATGAGTATTCTTCAAAATCCATTCAAGATTATAACAAAATAATATGAAGATCATTCCATAAACTTTTATTTTTCAAATCAAATATTTAAAACTCTTTCTTGCATCAAATGAATGGTTGCACATACCTCTCAATTTGAATATGCTTGCAAAACCCAATGTATTTCCTTCAAAACTTATTTAATTATACCAAGGAAAGTTTAGATTCCATAAGGAGTTTGTCAAAAATGAAACAAAAACCAAAATTTGCCTCTAAATACTTCATAACTACTTTCTTTCACTTGAGATGATGTATCATTTTTTCATTAGTCCATAATAATACTCCAACCATCAATATCATTAAGCCAAAGTTAGAGTTATGTTAATCCATTTATAAGGATATTTTTTTTCCACCAAATGAGCCCACTAAATGCATTTTCTAAGGTAAGTACTAATTTTAAATGCACATTATCCTATCAAACATGCAACTTTAAATCTTGAGACTACAAACCATCAATGCACCAATGAACATATCCATAGTAAAACTATTCCACACTTCCCAAAAAATTTTAAAAAATAAGATTAATTATGTTCAACATTGACTTAAGTTTAAAACAATATTATTATCAAACATAACATCTTCAAAACACAAATCAATATTATGAATTAATCCATACAACATGTTACCCCCTTAGGTCATAATAGAAAATGACATTAGGAAAAATCTTAGGTTTAAATGGCATTTATAAGTTAGTAAATTAATTTTGGGTCTTATGACTTAGCTCTTAGGGTTTTAAAAATCCTATAAGTTTATGATAAATATCAAACCTTTTATTAATCATGGAATTCCATGCAATAGTAATATGACTCACATAAAATGAAGTCTTGAAGATCCTACTATTGGATACACATGATCAAACCTATTATGACATGAAGGCCAATGTGGATGACATGAATTTGACATAACTAATTTTTTTTGGAAAATAATGACTAAAAGCATATGAGCATCTCATTAGTTCATTCTGATTGTTGGTAAAATTTGTAATGCATTTGAACTATTATCTGATTTGACACTATGTATGCAAAAGCTATGATACTTTCGATTCACTACATATATTGTCAAATGCCAATGTAAATTACTAAGATTGATAATGAAAATATAGAGTCATTTATTTAAGAACTAACTCATGATTTTTGAAACCACTTAATCAACATTAGAATAAAAATTTCATTCAAATGTAATAATTTCATATTTGTTAGAGAATGCAAATTCATATTCATGTAAATTCAAATGAGTAGGCCCCCACCACTATTTTAGATTCTATAACACAATTCATTTATATGGCAGTAGTACAAATATGACTTTTATAAAAATTAGGGGTAATAAAAATAGACTTAACAATAGTGACCTTATCAATTTTACTTATAAAATTAAGTTTTAATTATAAATTACATTTTATTAGAACCAATTAATCTTGAGAGTATGATCTAGGTTTAATCTTTTCTCAAGTAGCTATGTGTGAACCCATTTATAATGAAAATTTATTTTAAGTGATGAATCGTTCAGCTAGTATGGCATGAAGAAAGGGATAGATTAAACAAGGAGATTAGATCTAAATAAATAAGCACTATGAAATCTTAAATACAAATTATGAAATTTTAGTAATACTATCAATACATATATGTTCAACCTATGTTTAAGTCATAAATAAACTACACGTAGAATAATCATCTCAAAAATATGCAAAGTAATTGAGAACTTATAACAATATGCAATTCTCAATGTACTTTCTCTTCACAATGATGATTTATTTATTTGAAACATTTATTGAATCAATAAGAAAAATAAGAACACTTAAACAAAGTATACAAAAAAAGGAAAACTAAAAATAAAATAAAGCAAATGAAACCAATAATTATAAAATAATTTCAATTGATGTCCATGGACTGAATAACTTAGCCAATTTCTATCTAAATCATGCAAATGAAAAATATTTTTCCAAAATACAACAAAATATTTATAAGGACCCATCTAAACATAATCAAACTTATGATGTTTACCTGAGTCTTCATGTGCTTTGTCCCAATAAAGGATGAGATCACCAATGTTGAAAAATTTATTATAATCTTCTTTGTCAAAGAGATTTTTAAATTTTTGTTTAGAGTTTTATAGATTTTTCAAGGAAATAACTTTAGTTTCATATCAGGGTATCAAGTCATACATTATTTGTTCAATCAAATTAGTATCTCATAATAAGTATTGTAAAGAAGTACATGTAGAAGAAATTTGAAGTTTAATAAATAATGTAGCTTCAAATCCATAATCTAATATAAATAGAGAGTAACCAATATCTAATTTAACAATAATACAATCATTCCATAATAATTCAAATATCTTACAATGTTAAATCTTCTTATTCTCACAAATTAATTTTTCATAATAGAAATCATATTTTTATTAGTAGATTTAGCTTGTCTATTTCTTTGTCGATAATACTTTATAGAGTGTGTATAAATAATAGAATAACATCCTAAAAATACTAAATATTTATTTCAAATAAATTTATGGCTGTTATGTAAGATAATTTTCTATGAAACACCAAATTTAGAAAATATCTAATTTTTTAAAAATTAAATGACCTCAATTGTAACTAAATTTTTTAATGATTTAGCTTCAGGATATTTCATAAAATAATCTATAATATTTATAATATACCTATGATAAATAAAATAAAGTTTAAGAATGTTAAATATAAAATCTATTACCCATTTAGTAAATGGTTTCTAAGGGATTACAATATTTAAAGACATTTCTAGTAATCTATCTCTGCCAACAAATAATTTACAAGGTGTACATGTATGAACCAACTTATAAGCATCCTAAAATAATGTATGCCAATAATAACCTATACATAAAATTTTATAATAAGTAATTTTCACTGCATACTTATCATCATAAATTCTTTCATTACATCCTCTAAGAACATTCTAAGTTTGGTCATGAGTTAAACATATTAATAATACACCATCTCTATTCCTATAAAATATTTTTTTTCTAAAAAACATAATTTTAAATCTTGTAATCTCAAATATTGTATTTTCCTTTTATACAAATTATCTGGATATGACTGATTTTAAAAATAATAAACTCGATTATGATACCAATAATTCCTAATCAAAAAATAATTGTAATCATTCATTTCATGTCCAAATTTATTGTTTTATAAAAATCAGTAACTTTCATGGATTTAAAATGAGTTTTAGCATTCAAAGAATCATTAGTATGTAAGATCAAAACATTTATAATAGAATAAGTATTTTTAGATAAATGTTTATCCAAATCATTTCCTTTTATTATGTTAGATGTTTTAAATTTAAATCAAATTATTGACTTCTCAAAATCCTTTTTGTCAACCTTCCATGAATAGTTGATTGTTTCAAAATATAAGAAAGAAAGGGTACATTTACCTTATATAACCTTATTTCCCATCTATAGATAATGGAATTTGATCAAATAAGAAATTAATGCAAAATTTAATTTTTTAATAAGGGTATACTTGGTTTTTGTATCTTTTAAAACTTTTTTCATATAACCGATAGGTTTATCATCACTATTTTCATCACGTTGAGTAATTACATCACCTATGGCTTTATCAGTTGCATTCACATAAATAATGAAAGGTTTAATAAAATAAAATAGGTGAAATTTTAATGGTATTTTTCACATTATTACAAGTATAATCTACCCCTAAATCCGATATATATATATATATATATATAAAACTAATTTTTATTTATTATAACTTGTAATGGATTTGATTTATCAGAAAAATTAGATATAAATTTATGAACAAAATTAATTTTACCAAAAAATATCTAATACCAAGTTAGTCTTTATGTGGTGGTAGATTTTTAATTACTTTAATACATTTAGGATCAATTAAAATACTATCTTTAGAAATTGTATGTACTAATAATTTACCCTCGATAAAACCAAAGACATATTTCTTAGTATTAAGAGAAATACCATAATTCTTACATATTTTGAAAACCTCATGAATATTATCTATATGCTTATTTCTCTTTTGGGAATAAACTATTGAGAAGTGTTGTCATTGATGTCAAGGTCCATCTAGTGAAGATGCATGGTGAGTGGTATTTGAGGTATGAGCTTGTGTGCTTAATGTGAAAAAGGAAGCCATGTGACAAGAGGGAATTTAAAGGTAACCTAATGTCTATTTTTTTGATGTCATTTTGAATTCAAGGTTCATGTTAGCTTGAAGTTTTTAGTGTTTTCACAAAGAGGTATGATGGTCAAGTGAGCATTAAAGCATGGTTATGAGGATCTAGGTTTGCTTGAGGATATGAGAGAATGTTAATTAGAAGAAGATTGTTTTAGTTGTATGAGATTTATGTATGAAGAGTGTTATTGTTTGATATTATTTAGGTAAGAATGTTTGATTACTATTTATTGAGTACAAGGTGTCTTGAGAAGCCTAGTCTAGACCCTTTGAGAAAGTGTGCATAGTGAATTTTGGTGAAGCAAGTAAGCACAAGATTATGATAGGGTGTTTTTCATTATGTTTTAATGTAATTGAATTATATAAAATTTGATAAGTGTTTCAAGGTCATTTATCAAGTTTCAAGTGTTTAAGAAGTCTAGTCATGACACTAGTCATAACATGAAGAGACCTTGGAAGAAGTTATGAGCATGATGGCTTGGTAATATGAATGATCTAAAAAGGACCTGATGTGAAATATCTAGTTAAAAATAGATTATAATGATCACAAATGACTATAAAACATATTGGATCATGCATTAAACTCTCCCAAGTACCTTCAGGTGGTGGTTACTCAGATGAGAGAGAAAATGCATAGATATAGGCTTGTTTATCTAGAATTTATTGTAGCAATCAAAATTTACATTGGTCAAGAAAAAAATGTATGGAGGATGAATATTTATACTCATGTTTCATGTACATATGTTTTTATTTATAGGTTCAATAACTTAATCATTTTAAACTGGTCATCCAAGGTAGCCAATTGCTAATAGGCCTAATGGTGGAAATAGTGAAAAAAGTAGATAACAATGAGAAGATGATGACGAATGTGGTATAATGATAGAATTATTAAATCAAGCTCATGGAGAATTTTTTTATGACTATTATGTCCTATTAATTTTTTTTATAAATCTTGGAAAGTAGTTATAGTGGTGAAAATGAAGAAGCTAAAATGGCTTGTCTAACTCAGCGAGATCTATGTGTATTAAGGTCAAAAAATTAGTTTATAAGAAAAATATTTTCCACTAGATCATATGATTTTTATATTTTAATATGGTATGTATATTTAATACATTCATATAATTTCATAATAAATCTTTTAAATTGGTCGTACAGGTGTTGAAGGTCAATGTCATCATAACTGTGCTTTAAGGCAAAATGGTAGTTCTGGGTAAGCAAGTTGTAGTGATGTGTTTGAGGCTCTATACCCTAAGTTGAAGTATGTAATGAACATGATGATATTTTTGTGTATTTTATGTTTTATCCATTATTTTTATAATTTTTTATGGTCAATGAAATTAGTTTAAATGTTGAAGACAAAATGGCTTGTCTAGTTCTGGTTTGAATGTGTGTGGTGAGGTTAAAAGATTGGTTTGAAAGACCAATATTTGTCATCAAAAATTATGATTTTTATATTTTATAATTATGTAGAGATGTAAAATTATATTTTTAAATTATCATTATTCATATTAATTTTTCTTTTAGGAGTTGAAGATCAAGTTATTCATGATTGGGTTTTGGAGTGTTCTGGTAGTTTTGAGTGGGCTATTTGTAGAGAAGTGTTTTAGTCCTTTTGACCTGATTTATAAAGTATATATAACATGGTGATTTATTTAAGGTCATGATTTTTTTTTCATGTAATTTATTATCATGTTTATGTGACTAAATTGTGTACATGCTTTAGTTTTGTTTAACATACTTTCTATAGGTTCACAGGCCTAATTATGAATAGTGTTACAAGGAGTGTTCATAAAGGGGTTGGAGATAAAAAAATATTATGGACATAATATGATATTATTATGGGTATATTTTATTGGTATATGAAGTCTTAATTATGTATTTGTGGTATTAAATTACTCTAAGGAGATCAAATGGTAATGTGTACTAATGAAGGCCTAAATGAATTATGTCTCCTTAAGGCCTAAAAGAGGTTTTAATATTTTGAGTTGTTGAAAACCTATTGTAATTATTGATACATTTATGAAATTTGTTATAGGAGCTATTTAAATGGCAATCCAAGTGGTCAAGTGTATAAGGCTAACTAAGAAGTATATGAGCAAGAGGATTGTATATATATAAGGTAGTTTTAGGCCCATTTGAGTATGCATGAGAGCATGTGAATGATATAACACACTATTGAGTATAAGGAGGTCTTGAATACCATAATAGGAGTGTATAATATCAATCATGAATATTTGAAAATGTTTTTTCATATTAATATCAAGGTTATAGGACCTAATTGAGTGAAGATGCCTAAAAGGCGGTTTGAGAGGGATAAGAGTGTGAAGAGATGAAGAAGTGGTCATAATTAGTTGATTGAGAAAAAAAGTGTTCTAAAGGTGATAAAAGTAATTATGTGACTGATTTTTTGCTGATTAATCTAGGGGTTTGGTGCCCCCCCTCATGCTTAGTAATTATGATTCCAACATGAACTATAATATCTTCTAAGTAAATTTGAATGAATATATCAGTTAAATCATCAAAAAATACATGCATATTTTTATAAAAAGTGGCACTTGCATTCATGAGACCAAAATTTATACTATTAAAATTAAAATTCCCTCTTTGAGTAGTATAGTTTGTCTTATACCTATCATCTGGATTGAAAAATATTTGATTATAATAAAAAATTCCATCAAGTAAAGACATCATTTAAGATATGATAATTTGTTTCAAGATTTGATCAATAATCAGAATAGGAAAATTATATTTTACACTAGTCTTATTTAAATATTTATATTCTACATAGTTTAATATCACCAATTTTTTATGCATGGGTACTAAATTAGCTACTTAATCAAAACAATTTGTAGGGTAAATGACACCACCATCAAACATCTTATAAAGTTATTTGATGATAGTGTCTTCTAGTAAAGGGTTTATTCTCCTTATTTTTTACCTAACATGTTTTTAAAAAGTTTAATATGAGTATCATGTATAATTATATTAGTATCATAACCTTTTAAGTCTTTATAAGAATAGATAAAAATATCAATGAATTATTTCAAAAGTTTAATAAATTTCACCTTTTCATCTAGTGTATACTATATTCCTAAATATAAAAATTTAGGATTCTTTGTAGTTCCAAGATTAATAGGGATGGTTTCACTAATTATCTTCCTAGAAGTTTTTTCAATCCATGAAATCCTTCGTTGATAAAGTAGAGTAACATGTATTCAAAACTCACTAAAGCAATAGACATTTTATTAGTACTTAGCTCTAAATAATTGACACAATTTAGCACATAATTATCATAATCAAAATAATTGATTTTAAGAAATGAATCAATATGTTCATCATATCTTAAAACAAGGTGATTTTCATTTAAATCATAAATTTTGGGTCTAATTTTTTTATAAAAATGAGAATTAAACAATTGGATCACTTTCACTTAGAGTTAGATTATAAGAAAAAATATTGAGCTTATCAACTCATACATTACATTCTTTAAGAATTTGAGTACTATTAAAGGCTTAAAATTTTTATAGCAAAGCCCAAATATTTTGATTATACTTATGTAGGCGAGTTTGGTTAGTCTTATAAAATTTCCTAACCTTCCTAATTATTAACTCTAAATCACTAAAGACTTATAACTGTTTAATATTTAGTTTAATTACCTTCTCCAAAATTTAAAAAAAACACTTAAAATTATACTGTATTATCTATATTATCAAAATCAATTTTTTAAGCATAACCAAGTATCTTACCAATAATATAAAGTAGATATATTCTATCATCACTTCCATGTTATGAACATGCCCCATAAAAATATAATGACCATAAACTATCTATAGAAAAGGTGGTCTCTTACTATCTTTTAAGGTCATCCAAAGTTAATAGCTCATAAGTACCTATTCCATTTCCATGTAACCTAAAATAGAAGGTATAAAATCATTGGGATTATAAAACCATTCATATCTATGTATAAATACAATTTCATTATTTATTGGAACCTAAGTGGTATCTTTTCCAAGAAAATCACTAGGTTTATTACCAATTTCTTCTTAGAAGCATAACATAATTACTAGGAATATTTAAAACTTAAACATAACACATACAACTGAATCTTTTATCCTATGCAATATTGATAACAAGATCACAAAACTTACCACAACTCTTTTTTTGTCATCAATCAAAGCCTATAAGTTTCTTGCTTTTAGTTTCATAAGAAACACCTAATTGGTCAGGAATAAATTTAGACATTATATTCTTAGAATCACCAATAGATATAATATAATTATGGATAATATTATTAACAAATTTGAATTATATATATATGAGGTATGCTACCAGCAAGGGGATAATAGATCTAAGAAAAAATAGATTGAGATTGTTCATAATTCTTTCCTTCTTTAAATTCAAATACATATTTAAAATTTATATTTTTAAATAAATCATTACTTTTGTCAAGTTCTCCCTATAAACTAGTATCCTATAATAATGAAAAACATGATTTCATAGTATCCAAATCATTTATAATATTATACGTACCAACAATTGTATGATGTATAAATGTATAGCTCTTGGGATTATAAGGAGTATATTAAGAATTATTAAACCTAGTCGATATTAAAGATTATTTTATTGAGAACTAATTATAGCATTATGATATGCAAAAATTTTATGTGTATCTTTGCCTTTATCAATATTTATAGAAGACTAGTTTTTTTCTTATTAATATTATCTTTAGATTAATCCTTTTGTATTGTGTTGATAGCATAAACATTTAAAATTTTAACATCATCAATTTATTCATCATATCCACACATGTTTATATTATTATCAAGATCAATTGAAATACTATCTTTCCCTCAAATACATATTTTAAATTTGTAGACAAGTATATAAGTAATAGTATCATGATCTAATTCACATACAACATAATAAATAACATTTTTATGTAGTTTTAATTTTTTGAAGAATTTAAGAATTACCTAATGAGGATGGTTTATCATCAAGTTGTATTTTAATGGTGACCATATCATTGATAAGACTATGAATGATTTTTAAAATTTATACATTATTATAATTTAAACCTGTTAGTGATCTATCATTAAAAACACCATGTTTTAATTTCTTTTCATATTCAATTTAAAAACATACAATTTCAACATAATTTGCAATATATTTATCTTCTAAAGACTTTTTATACTTTAAAATAAAAATATTACAAATATATAGTCTACACAATATTTGTGAGGGTCTAACTTCACAAGGAATCTTTTTTCATAGTCTTATGAATCTACATATAAATTGATAAATTATTTTATTAGATCTATATAAATGTTAATGAACTCATTGATTAAATCTAAATATTATTTTGGTTTACCAAAACAAAGTTTCAACCATTCTTTAATATCGTTCCAACTACTAATAACATTAGAAGGAAGAATAATAAAATCTTGGTAAACTTTACCTTCTAGTGTTTGTAAAAAGACTCTAAGTGAATATTTTTTATTCACAATACTTATAGTATCATAAATTAATTTAAAGGAATCTAAATGATCTTCCCAAGATTAATTGGGTTTATATATATTTTTTGAATATTAATACCTCTTAATGAAGTAATATTACAAGGATGAACACCAATATTAATAGGATTTCCATGAATCCAAGGATTTGCTAAATGTTGGGAAACTTCATCATCATAATCTACCTGATTACAAATCACTTTAACTTCATTCTTATTATTATGGAGACCTAGGATCAAGTCTTGAACTCTTTGTTTTACCTACTAAATATATGGTGGTTATTTTTCCATTAAAATTTTTAGTAAATTTCATTGTTTGACTAGACTGGTTTAAGTCTAAAGTTGTATTACATTCAATAGGGAAAATACTATCCTTGGGATGAAAATTATCAAAAATTAATTCTAGGTTGAGTATTGGTAATAAATATTTTATCTCTCTCTCTTTCTTTTTGCATTAGTTAGTTTCATGACTATGGTATTGTGTTTCTTATAAAATACTTACTTTAGTCTCACTAATTTATACTTCACCTTGTTCTTTGTTTATGACTTAAATGGTGTGAGGTAAATAATAAGGTATATTATACCATACATAATAAGTTAGATTAAAATCAATTTCAACTTGATCATCAACAATATCAATCAAAGGTTATATGATTAGAGGTGGACCTCCAATGGTCATGGATAAAATGATAAAAACAAGACTTCTAAAAAATTATTCCCAATGGAGTCATCAAATTTGTTGATGGTGAAAAATGTCATGTCAATAAATCAAACCTTATGCCTATCATGAAGGTTAAGGAGGAATTGTAATAGTTTAATAATAAGGGTCTTAAGAATAAATGTGATTCTAAAGATTCACATGAGAGGTTTTTTATAAATGATCTAGGAAAAAGAGAAAGTTAAATAAGGTACAATGCTCAATTAATAATAAAAAAATCAAATGTCACTTGAAATATCAAATAAGGAATTAGATTAAAATTATATAATATAACCTATCTGTCAGAGAAAACCTATGAGTCAAACAGTCTCTTGAATGAAAGATTTCTAATTCTTATAATTTTTTTAAATCAATTATTTATAACACTTTTATATCTCTTTCAATTAAAAAAATATATAAAGAAATGAAACATAATGAACTAATAAATAAATAAAACAAATGAAAATGACTACCAAACAATGAAAAAAAAAAACTAAAGAACTAAATCAGGGTTTTAATCAAGAAAGAAATAATTTAAAGATGTAAATAAAAATAACTCAATCTAATCTAATATTAACATCTAATGTCTAAGTAAGAAACAAAATATAACTAATCAAGTATTAATCTAATAGTATTCTTTAATCTAGTTCGAGGATCTAAGTATGAAATGAAATAACTAATCTAAGAACATAGATAAAAATTCTAAAATAACAAAAATTGTATAATATAAGATTATGTATAGAACATAGAACTTATTTATAAAAATTATGATATTTAATCAAACTATGTAATTATTGACAAGTTTTACCTCAGTGGTTAGACTGTCACCCCTATAATTCAAAACTTTAATTGTCATGTCTTGTTATCCATGTTCATAGCTTTTCCATGCCTTATGTGGTCTTCAAAGGGTCTTTTTAAGGTATTGTTAGCACTGTTTAATATAATTTGTTTGCCAATATTTTTAATGTTTTCAAGGTAAATCTAGTATGCATTAGGTATATGTTGTTAGTCGGAGTATTGTGTCTAGGGACGAGATAACTTTTAAATTGAGGTGAGTGTTAATAGAGGTAAAGGGTGATATTATATAATATTATTTTCCATTAATTATATTAAAAAGGAAAAAACTAAATATGTGAGGTGTCAAATATAATTCAAAATATATTAAGGAGTGAAGATTCATAAAATGATGTGAAGATTCATTTGAAAGCCTTTATAGGCAATTTTATGGGAAATTGGAAGGCAGATCATTTTGTGTGAATAAGAAATATATCATTTGGGTCTCATTAAGTTTCATATTATTATTTAATTTATTTTCCCATCATTTAAATGTGTTTTATTTATAATATTTGTTTATTGCATTCTTAACACTTATTAAAACTAAAAATGGTTGGGCTACTTCTTAAGATTTGATCCTAGAAGCAATTTATGGTTTAGCAGATATAGACAAGATGGAGGTTAATGTTTCAAATCTTGTTGATGTTGGAACTTTTTTTTCATAGGTCATGAAAGATTCTATTGTTTTTACTTGATATTGGGTATTATAAAACCTTATGATATTAATTTTTGGCATTTTGGTCTATTAACTTGTGTCTCATTTTCTACGAATAGTCTCCATCTTGTATTTAGCATGAGGTCTAGTCAGTAGGTAGTAAAGAAGAATTTAATAATGCAGACTATGATGGTTGTCTTGTATGGATATGAGATAAGAGTAGAATATATTAGTTTTAATATATTTTATTACCATTTATTTTTATGAATTGATGGAGGTGAAAATGGTGATTCCAGCGGATTTATAAATGGCAAGGTTTTAAGATACATCTTTCCACATACGTTAGTTGACAAGGGTCTTCTTATGCCACTATGGAAGCCATTTATAAATAATTATTTTTTTTATAAGGGATTTAATAGATAGTGCAAGACTAGATGGACCCAACTCAGTCCATATGCCTTATTCTCAAATAATTAGATATGTCTCTTTACATACCAATCACAAGATGCAGTTGTTGGAAGATGGCATGATTTTATACTAGTTTACATTCATATTTACACTGTAGTCATTACATATTCTAACTCAAGGGGGTTATAAACATGAATATTAAGTTATAAAATATGGTAAATAGTATTTTAGGTTAATTACTTTCAATTTGTCACTTGGTTTAAAGCTCATTAGTCTTGTTTGATGAAATTAAGGTAGTTTAGCATTTTTTAAGGTTTTTGGAAAAAACTAGGTTTCAATTGTGACCAAAATAATCCTTCTCAAGGTGATTTTTTTACATGGAGAATAAAATAATATAGTGAATAATTCATTTGAAGTCTTATAAGTTATTGTATTGATATATTTTTTCTACGTGAGATCATCTAACATAACCTAGCTTTCTTTGCACTTACAGATTTTTTTAAGGGATTTACATCCATTTCAAAAACTGGTCAAGATGAAACAAACATACTGATTCAATTTTAAAAGATATAAAGTGATTTTTAAACATAATAATTTTATAAGTAATTTAGAATAATGGTTTACATGTTAGAACAACATAGTTGTTGCTCTAAAAAGGTAATTTTAGGAGTTTTTATGAAATTTAAGAGGTCACTTCTAAGTGAAATTGATTAGAGTATATATTGATCTTATATAGGTCATATACAAGAGTCACAATCTCTCACATGTATTAAAATTACAAAACATGCTTCTACTCCTCCATCGCTCTCCTCACAAGCTCACAAAGGCAATTTTCAAATGCTCAGTATGGACAAAAGAGATAGAGTTAAGTCATAATTATTTTTATAGAGGAGGGGGTAAGATTAATATTAAAATTTATGGAATTTTTAATCATATAAATCTAATCTCCTTTATCAATTAACACTAAGAAGATAGGGCAATCTGAATGAGCTAGTAAACCCCACAGGCTCAATTTTATTCTTTGAAATGGTAATTTGAAACAATTTAAATGCATGAAATTAATTATAAAATATTTAAGATTATTATAAAAATTTCATTTATGATTTTCCAAACTTTACTTAGCACATGTGGGCCCAATAAAAAAAGAAATCTCCACATTAGCATAATTTAGAGGTTTTGCACTTAAGGTTGAAAATTTTTATGAATGATCCAAGGCATAAAAATGTTTTTTTAATGTATATAACCATAATACTAATCCATTAAATTCCATTTAACCATATTTCCTCTCCATTCTAACTTCTCTAAGTGACATTTTAGTATTCAGCCCACATACTATGTTATGAGGTCTGCCTACATAAAGTGAGTTGAAGAGGCATTTTAATACATGGATAAGGGTTTTATGATGGTATTTAACTAATAATACAGGTGATATATCAATTTAAGAGTGATCTTAGGCTTCAAGAGATCAGATATCCACCATAAAATGCCTAAAACATAAGGATGCAGACCTAAAGGTGTTTTAGACCTGTAGGTATGCATTAATAGTTTAAATGTGTATCTTAAGTTAGAATTTGAAGATACAAACATTTGGGAAATAAAAAAATTTAACACTTGGATAGGGACAAGGTCTATTGAGAAGAGATGATCTTGAAGACCAATTCTCAAAACCCTTAAAACCACCTACATGTAGACTAGTAAGTTTGAAATAGTTGAGACTTTGAGGTAGACTATACAAATTATAAGGATATACATGTGAGACCTAGATAACAGTAATATATATTAAAATAAATATAAATATCATAGTGTTTTCATATGGTAATCAAGTGCATTGAGGAAGTAGATAGTCTAATAAGACCTATAAGAGGTAATAAAAGAGTATACATGTATAGAATAGAGGACAATGTTGTAGAGAGGTCTAATGTGAAAGAGAATCATAAAGCTCAGTTATCACCAAGGTATAATGATATTATTTATAAAACCATATTCCTAAGTTCAATCTTCAAACTCTCACCAAATCACTTCATATAGCTAGCCTATTTCTTGACAATGTGAGGAAAAAGGGAATGTGGTGTAACAAATGAGTAGTATAAGTTAAAAAATACTCTATATTTCATAGGGAGGAAGTCCACGGTTATTAAAATAAAATTTAAAAAGAGTTATGACCCCTTATTTAATATCATTCTCAAGCTTAATAGTGATCAGCCCCGATGGAGACTTACAGTCCTAATGAGGCATGTAAAGACTCATGCATGAAAAAAATGGTGATTTGTATAGGTGTGGGCTGAGTATCAAGACCTATAGATGTTAATAAATATCTTTATGATAGTTTATATAAGTTTAAATGTATGTAAAAATGGTGGCACATGTGAGAGAAAGAGTATGAAAATGACCTAATTGGTAAGCTTACAAAGGCTTATGGAACATTTCAAGTTTGCTTCTCAGAGCCCAAGGATAGTATGTGATTTAATTTTTTATATTATAGTTTAAAATATTGTGAATTATAATAGTGAATAATCATGGTGTTATTGTTCATGAAGATAAAAACATACTATTATGCCATCTCAGGCATCCAATAATAAGCCTACAAGCCTACTCCTATAGTTGAAGTTTGAGAGTGACTTAGTCATGAAACAAGGTAGTAAATTGAGGGATAGGTTTAAAAAACCTTTAATTATATATTATAATACCATAATTATTATAATATATTTATTATTTATTAAAAAAACTCTATATCAATGTGGTGAAGGTGGTAAAGTTAAATGTTACCTATAGGCCTACTAAATCTTAGATGAAGAAAGAGAAATGCTTATGGTAAATGGTTGTGATAAGAAATATTTATTAAGAGACATAAAATTATAAAGGAGATAAAAATAATTTTAATGGTACTCTTATGATAGTTTTAAATCATATAATCCTCATACTAAAAAAATATTAATGTTGATAAACATGTCCATGCCTACTAAGCCTAAGACCATATGCACATGTTTGAATGTGTAGTCATGGAAAAGATGGCATATAGGAGGGTTGTATGAAGAATTTAAGACCTTTATAAAGTTTTTAAACCCCAAATTAACGTTTAATGAAGTTTTCATTCCCTTAAACAATGAGGAAAAGAAGGAATCCCTAGTTTCAAAGCCCAGCAAGCCTAAAGGGTCACATAGGCATGTGTGTGTCAATTACATTAAAAAGGATAAATGTACATACAATGGATTTTTGATTATAGATGGATAAACAAGTAAAAAGTTTATTTTATGTCATATAAATCTAAAATTAGTTTAAAATTTGAATGTTTAAAACCAAGATGCACTTGATCCCTATAAACGCAGTCAATAAGACAGATACAAGCCCATTAAAAGTATGAGAGGAGTTTGAGTGCAATGTCATGGATTGGGAATTTGGGTTTGGATATATAAAAAACTATTATTAATTATTTATGTATAAATGGTCTTGAATAACATATAGATAATTGCTATAAATTAAATAGACTCTAAAGCCTAGCAAACTTGATCTTCACCTACAAATAAACCTATGTGTGTAAGCTTGCTATAAAAAATAAGGATATACTTAGTTTCAAAAAAAATTGATTGTTCCAAGAGGTAAATTATGTTTATATAGACCAATTAAATTTATTCTTTACACTTACTCTCCCTACTGAGTGCAAAAAATTTAGAAAACACACCTACATGCTTAGGAATGACTTTCAAGTTTATTCATAAAGAATTGATGTTTTGTGCATATGTGGAGTTGGAGATTAATATGTTTTTGGTATTAAGATCCCAAATGAGTTTTAAATATCCTACACAAGTATATATATTCTTAAAACTTAGGATCATTAGGAAGAAACGAATTATGACAGTCAGTTAGGGTTAAAAGTGTGTGATGTGCTTTAAACCTCAATGCATGAACATGAGGTTGCAGAGCTTATGGAGGGTAAATGAGTATTGGGGGTGATTATAAAACCTATAATTATATTTTTAAGACATAAATAAATCATTGGAAACTCAAACTAAGTTTCAAAACATCACTTTCAAGCCTAATTTCTCCCTTAACCTTGTAGAATGCATATTCGACCACTTGAGGAGTTCAAACTTTTGTTTATATCTCTAATTATCAAATTCATGGTATAAAAATATATTAATGGAAGTTATTAGGGTATATTAAATAAAAAAATCAATAATTATTTCTCAAGTTAGGGGCCTGTACTTTATGAATCATCGTTAATATGATTAGGCACTCACAAACTGCCTAGAAGACCAATCTTGACTAGTTTGGGGAAATTGAATTAAAAATCACACGAAATAACATGTAATAATTTTGAAAACTCATAATTTTTTTTCTAAACTCCAATTATATTATCACCATGGTACTTTCATGTACTTATAATTATAGAAATGCATTAAAATTATACTTTCATGAGTTTTTGGGCTCCAAATAGGGTTTTTAGGATCATAGACATATGAAAATGGTTGGTGAGGATTATTTGGAATGTTTTTTACCTATTAAATTATAAAAACATATAAAATATACCTTGTAAGTGCTAAAAAAAGTGTTATTTTTCAAGGTAGTCCAGTCTAAAATAGTCTTGAGGAAGGGTTAGTTGTTTGGCCATTTCTTGGTTTGCCTACCTACACAAGGTTTTAAAAGCCCAAATTTTACGTGGAGAATTTTATTGGCATGGAGAAATTTAATATAACACTTCCTATAATTTTCATAGATGTGGAGTTCCATTTTATGAAAAACTCAATTTCTAGGTAAGGAGGCCTAATTAGGCCTAGTTAGAGAGAGAAAATGGGTTGAAAAGTGTACTTCCACTTAGAGTTAGGTCTTGAAACATGAAATGGATCAGTAATGGGATAATTTTTCCTTAAATATGTATTTATTTTTACAATATACCCCATAAATTATTTCACGCAAAAAGTTTTAACTATTTTGAGGGTTACAAGGAGTTGAGAGAAAAGTAAGGTAAAGGTGTAAAATGAGATCTCTTGAATTGTTTGATGGATCCAAGTGTATTATTTTAGGTATATTATCATGTTTATATGAAATAAATGGAGGGATGATATTTTATGAAGACAAATCAATATTGTCACCTTCTTAAGCCATGATGAAGATGGAGGAGTTTAAGGGGTCAACCAACCAAATCAATGCATAAAACTATTCAACAAGATTTATTAAGGTTACTTCTATCCTATAAACCACTTGGAGGGTAAGAATAAGTCATATATTGGTTTCATAAGGATTAAAGTGGTTGAAATATTCTCAATAACCTTCTAGAGACCTTTTATTCTCTTACACCAAATAGTCAGACAAAGTCAAATAATATTTAAAGATCCATCGAACAATCTTTGTAAATGTGTAGAGACCTCATAAATGAATGAGAAGGAGTATTTAATGGAGTTTTTTGAAGAATTTATCAAGACATGAAGACCTATGTTCAAGGAGGAAACTTATTCATCAAGAATGTAGGTGCATAAAAGTAAGAATATAGGCACTTCAAAGGTCAAACTCTAATAATCAATGTTAAGACTTATTCAAAAATTCATTAAAAAAGCTTAACCTTACACTAGTATGCCATTTTCCAAGAGAGGAAGAGAAAATCAAGCATGTACTATGTAGAGGTTTAAGGAGGACTAGGTCGATGAGTTATCCCTAGTTTTTAGGCTTTTGTTTATCTCTTTCTCCAATCTCAATTTCTCTTTAAGTGTGCCTAATTTTTTCATTTTTATGGATCCTTAACTTGATTTTTGGTAGAGACATACTCATAAAAACACTTATACTTATCTCTTTGGAATGAATAAGACTAAATTTTGGCCTCCTCAATGATTATGACTAGTGTATGCTAATGGTTTGTAGATGAATGTCAGTGATAGTGAAATCTTCCTCACATTTTACCTCTCTTTGTACATATTTATAAGTGTTATTTTATCCATTTAAGTTACATAGTGTGTTTGAACATCCTTGTATATATGTAAAGTGTAATCCTTCATTAGTGTCCTTTAAAAACCTCATGACTAGATACTTAGACCATGCATCAATCTAGTGACCTCTATGTGAAATATTTATGTTTGGAGACTCTTCATTTGAGAAGTGAAATTAGGTTCATGTTTTAATTCACCCTTATTAGTGCATGTTAGGAAAATGAAGGAAACATTTTAGTGTATCACCTCAGTTAGATAGGTTTTATTTCAATTTATCTTCCTTTCTTTTCCCATACAATCTAGTAGTGTGGTGTATATATAATAAATAATAAATCAAGGGGAGATATACCTTATAATCTATAGATTCAATCCACATATTATAAAACTCACAGTCTAGGATTGTCTTCATGTTACTCCAAACTATGAAGGCTTGGATAACCTTCACAATTTTGCAATTTTGAGTAGATAATATTTTTTGGCATGCCCATTGGGACCAAGGTCCAAAGTATTTTAAGGATTTCTGGTGTTTTTATTATAAATATTAGCCTTTGGAGGAATTAAAAACATCAATGTAAACTCTAAGTTATATCAGTTGATTCTAGTAGCCTAGGCACTAGTTCAAGTAAGTTATGTTTTCAATTATCTATCTTGATGAAGTTTGATGGTTGTGTATGAAGATAATTTTGTGTTATAATTCATTTTAATCCTTGTAATGAATCATAATAGAATTTTAATGATCCCTATTATCCTTATCATGAGTTATATCATTCCCATTATCAGTCTTACTAGTATTATGATGGTTCATATTGGTGTTATAGTGTTCCTTGTCAACCTTTGTATGATTCCAATTGTATACCTCAACAACCTTAAAAAGACTTGAAATAGTCATACTCATCTCATCATAATATATTTAAAACTCAAAATTATGTTTCCTCTACCATACCCTTATTGGTATTTAATCCAAATATGCAAAAGTATGAAGGGGTGATGAGAAAATGGGATAGAGAATTATATGTGATTCCTTTTCACCTCATAGAGAAGATGAGGAAGTTAGTAAAATTTTTGTTGGATAAGTAGGTATTAGTTAAGAGGAAAATTAATATGTTATAACTAATGAGTTATATGAAATTAACACATTGGTATTTTAGTGGGTAGAAAGATTATTGAGGTGGGATAATCAAGAGATCGAACCCAAACAACATCAGCCATCATCTCCTACCCCTGGTCAATATCTTCAAGATACACCTACCCCTCCTTAAGAAATAAATATCAATTCATCTTGGAGGCCTTTTTTGGATATAATTCTTGGTTATACCATGCCAAATTTGGAATATTAATTCCCAACCAGCCCTTTCAAGATCCCTCTTATATCCCATATCAATCTTCTTGTGTTCTTTGTCCTCATGAAGTTATTGATTATCCTTAAATACAGCATCCAAGAGATTAAATTAAATCTTTAAGAGAGCCAAATAATATCAAAGTCATACCTTGGAATCAAGTAGTTATGTCGTGGGAGAAATAAAATGATTACCTAGATAAGAAAATTAAAGTCAAGGAAGAAGACCTTATACCTATTCAAGCTTTATATACTCTACCCCAAGAACATCTAGTTTTTATCTCAAGGAAATAGGTTCAAAAAAACTTATAAAGGGAAAAAAATGAGTGATTTTTGAAGAGTTTAAAGCTTAAGTTACATATAAAATTGATAGATTTAATCATAAGGGTGAAGGATAAAATCATGTATCCATATCCAAACTCAATTTATTCTCTCTCTAAACATTCATAAAATAGTCTTCCATTTCTAAATATTCAAGTTTCAAGCGTAACCCCTTGGTTCCTAAGAAAACTCATGAGAATATTGATCACCACACCACCATCTCCCTTCTTTAATAGGATCTTATTATATGGAGGATAGAGGATGAAGTTACAATATAAGGTATAGGATATGTTGACTTGTTTCAAGGGATTCCATCTAGTTTGATTTAAGACCATGATGAAGAGGTCATAGATGATCATGAGGAGATATTATTAGCACCTATTGATGATTTTTAGGATCTTTATACAATATAATTTTAGTTATATTTCCCTCATGGTACTTTAAATGTGTAAGAGAAGGGTGATCTAGAGGAAGAAGTATTACTTGATCTAGTGACAACTCCAATAGAGTTTCTTGATATAATTGCAATGGTTTATCAAGATGATGCTCTTAAAGATTAATTTGAAGAAGTGGTATTTATTAATGAGTTTGATAAGCCAAAACTGTAGTTATATCATGATCCTATTAAATACTTTGAAGCTTTTGACAATATTTTGGATATTAAAGAGGAAGGTAAACAAGTGAGTCATGTTGTTTCTTATCAAGATGATAATCAAGAGGATGGTGAAGACATGTGGTAGTAGTATTCCAATATTTTAATTGAGTTTGATGTTATCAAGTGGCACACATATCCTATAGATCAGGTTGAGGACATTGAAGAAGTGATTCTCTCTCCAATACATCATGAATAAAACCTCAACAAATTTTTAGGTCATAAATAATTAGTTGAATAATGGCATCACCATTTTGAACTTAATTAATATGTCAAGTCTCTAAAAATTTTTAGTGAAAACTATGATGAAAATAAAGATAATTTGGTTATGAGTCATGGAAAGAATTAGTATGAGGTAAGTGTTGAAGTGAAAGATGAATATGTCTTCAAAAGTGACTAGTTTGTTATTATTTACTCACATAAATACATGTCAAGAGAGTTTTCAAGGAAGAAGAATGACATATCAAGAACCATGTTTAGGAGGTAGCTTAACTTGTGTCAATATTTACTTCATAGATAAAAAAGATATAAGAAAATTCCCTTTTGATCCAAGAGGATCAATCTTGGTAGGTTAGTTTGTACGTAATAGTTTGCTTAAGTTTTTTGTGTTTCCTAAGTTCCTTGTAGCACAAGTATAGTATTGTCTTGTTAGTGTTTTATCATATTGTGTGTGTTTTTATTTTTGTTGTGTGTCTTGGAGGTCAATAAGTCATATCATATTATTCAAGAGTCTTTTTTCCAAGGTGAGGGTTTGATTATGTTTATTTTAAAGTGTGATAAAGACTCCATCAACCCAAAAAAACATTAAAGTTATTAGTTAATTAGCATAACATGCATGCTTCCCACCTAAGTCACCAAAATGTAAACAAGTTTTACCTCAGTGGTCAAAATATCACCCCTATAAGATTAAAATTTACTTGTCATGTCTTGTTAACCTTGTTTATATCTTTGTCATGCCTTATGTGGCTTTCAAAGGGTCTTCATAAGGTCTTGTTAGAATTGTTTAAGGTAATATATTTACCAATATTTATAATGGTTTCAAGTTCAATCTAGTGGGTCCTAGGGATATGTCATGAAGTGTGAACATGGTACATAGTCTATTAGGTCAAGTCCTTTCACTCGGTTACTTGGTTTAAAGCTCATTAGTCTTGTTTGATGAAATTCAGGTATCTTAGCATTTTTTAAGGTTTTTCCAAAAACCTAAGTTTCAATTATGACCAAAATAATCCTTTTTAAGGTGATTTATTACATGTATAATTAAATAATATGGTGAATAAGCCATTTTAATTCCTATAAAGTATTTGATTGATGTATTTTATCTACATGAGATCGTCTAACATACACTAGCTTTATTTGCACTTAGAGATGCATTTAAGAGATTTAAGGCCTTTTTAAAATATGGTCAAGATGAAATACATGTAAAATTTCAATTTTTAAAGCTTTAAAGTGAGTTTTAAATTTAGTAATGTTAGAAGGAAGTCAAAATAATGGTCTACATATCAGAACAGTTCAGTGTTTTCTCCAAAAAGGTAGTTTTAGGAGTTTGTATAGACTTCAGGAGATCACTTCCAATGAAAATTGTTTAATAGTGTCTCTTGGTATTATATAATTCATATCCAAGAGTCTCAATCTCTCATAGGTATTAAAATTACAAAACATGCTTCTTTTCTTCCATCACTCTCCTCATAAGCTCACAAAGGTAGTTTTCCAATGTTCAGTATGGATAAAGGAGAGAGAGTTAGGTCCTAAAATTTTTAATATAGGAGGGGGTCATATTGATATTAAAATTTGTGGAATTTTTTTTAATATCCATCCCCTCACCTTTATGAATAATAGATAATAATGTAGGTCAGATTGAATGAGCTAGTCAACCCCCAAACCCACTTTTATTCTTTGAAATGGAAGTTTGAAACAATTTTAATGCATGATATAAATTATAAAATATGTAATATGGTATAAAAATGTTCATTTATGGTTCTCCAAACCTTACTTTTCATGTGTGGACCCAAGAAGACAATAAATATCCACATTTGCATAATTTACATGTTTCACACTTAAGTTTGAATTTTTTTATGTAGGCTCAAATTCATCCAAATGTTTATAAATGTGTTTCAACATCATCCTAATCCATTTAATTCCATCCAACCATCTGGCCACTCTATTTTGACTTGTCTAAATGACATTCTAGTATTTAGCCCATGGACTGCGTTATGAGGTCTTTATGCATAAAGTGAGTAAAAGAGGCCTTGTAATTCATGGTTATAGGTTATATGAGGGTATTTAATGCATAATAAAGTTGAGAGAGAAATGGAAGAGTGATCCTAGGTTTAAATAGATCAAGCTAGCCATCATAGAAGACCTAAAGGTGTTTTAGACCTATAGGTCTACATTGTTGGTCGAAATGTGTATATTAAGATGGAATTTAAAGATCCAAACCTATGGGAAATATAATGTTTTAACACTTGGATAGGTCCAAGGTCTATGGATAATATATTATCTCAAATACCAATACTCAAAACCCTCAAGACCACGTATAAGCAGACTAATAAGTTTGAAACATTTGAGACTCCAAAGCAAACTATATAAAGACTAAGGATATACATGTGATACGTAGATAACCTAGATATATTGAACTAAATGTAAATCCCATAGTGTTGTAATATGTTTATTAATTTCATTGATTAAGTAGAAAGTCTAAACATACTTACAAGAGGCATCAAAAGGGTATACATGTATAGAACATAGGAAGATTCTAATGTATTTATAGAGAGATTTAATGTGAAAGATCCTCATGAAGCTTAGTTATCACCAAGGTATCAATTAGATAATTTATGAAATTAGGTTCCTATTTTTAATCTTTAAACTCTCACCAAATCACTACCTATAGCCAACCTATTTCTTGATAGTATAAGGAAAAAGAGCACATGGTGTAATAAATTAGTAAAATTTACAAAAGACCCTAGATGTCATAGGGAATAATTCCATGGTGTGTTGACTTATACTTAAAAATAGAGATAGTGACTTAGTTAAAATCATTCTCAATATTAATAGTGATCATTCTAATTGAGACTTATAGTCCTAATGAGGCATTTAGAGACCTGTGCATGAAAGAAATGGCAATTTTTATAGGTGTGGGATGGGTATGAAGAGCTCTATGGTTTCATGAATACATTTATGAGATTTTATATAAGTTGGGTTTTATGTAACAATGGTGGAACATGTGAGATAATGAGTATGAAAATGGTCTAATTGGAAAACTTATAAAGTCCTAATGGAAGATTTCAAGTCTACTTGTTAGGGCCTAAGGATAATATGTGCTTTTAGTTTTGAGATTAGAGTTAAGAATATTATGAAGGATCATAGTGAATAATCATGGTGTCATTTTCCATTAATATCAAAACATAATTTTATACCATCTTAGTCATCCAATAAGAAGCCTACAAGCTTACTCCTATTGTTAAAGAAGTTTTAGAGTTTCTTAGTCATGAAAGAAGGTAATAGAGTGAGGGATAGGTTTTAAACACTTTCATTAGATTTTTATAGGATAATCATGATTATAATATATATATTATTTATCAAAACATATACCTATATTAATTTGGTGAAGGTATTGAAGTCCAACGTTACTTACAAGCCTACTAAGGCTTAGATGAGGAAATAGAAATGCTTATGGTAAATGGGTGTGCTAAGAAATCTTGATTAAGAGACATAGAAGTCTAAAGGACAAGAAAAAATTATAATGGTACTATTATGATATTTTTACCTCATATAATCCTCAGAATCAATATAAGATGAATGTTGAGAAACCTGTCCAGGCCTAATAATCCTAAGATTATGTGCACGTGTATATATGTGCAGTCATGGAAAATATGGCCTATAGGAGGGTTTTATGAATAATTGAGGACCTCGATAAATTTTTATAACATAAAATTAATATTTAATGAAGTTTAAAATCCATTAAATAATGAGGAGAATAAGGAATCCTTAGTTTCAAAGCCTAATAGGCCTAAAGGGTCACACAAGCCTATGTGTGCCAATTGCATAGAAAAGGATAAATGTACATAAAGTGGGATTTTAATTATATATGGATAAATAAGTAAAAAATGATATTTTAGGTCATATTAATATAAAATTAGTTTCAAAAAGGAATGGTTAAAACCAACATGTCCTTGAGCTCTACAGATACAGTCAACAAGACATCTGCAAACCCATTGAAATCATGAGAGGAGTTTGAGTGCATTGTCATGCATTATGAATTGGGATTTGGATACATAAAAAAAGTTATGAAGTATTTAATTATAAATTTTATTGATTAAAATATATATAATTAATACAAATGAAATAAACTCTAAATCCTTACAAACTTGATCTTCATGTATAGTCAGACCTATGTGTGTAAGCTTGCTAAAGAAAATAGGGAGATACATAGTTTTAAAAAATAATTATGCTGATAATAGTTAAATTATTTTTATATAGGTATATTCAATTTCTTACTTACACTTAATCTCCCTATTTAATTCAAATAATTAAGAAAACACACCTACAAGCTTAGGTTGGACATTCAAGTCTTCTCATAAAGATTTGATTTTTATGCATAAGTGGAGTTTAAGATGAATAGGTTTTGGGTATGAATATCAACCAAAGTAGGTTTAGATATCCTAAATAAAGATATTTAGGATTAAAAATCAATATCATTGGGAAGAAATGACTTATGACAGTTAGCTAGGGCCAAAATTGCATGATGTGCTTCAAACACTCAATACATGAAACATGAGATTGTAGAGCTTATGAATGGGAAATGAGAATTGGGGATGATTATAAAACATCAAATTATGTGTTTTAAACCTAAATAAATCATAAAAAACTCAAAAAAAGTGTTTAAACATCACTTTTAGGCCTAATTTCTCCTTTGACCTCACAAAATGTATATTTAGCCACTTGATGAGCTCAAACTTTTGCTTAGATCTCTCATGAGAATTTTAATTGTGTCCAAAGATATTATGGGTAGTTATTAGTGTTTAATAGCATAAAAATTTAGGAATTATTTCTTATTTTATGATCATATAATTTATAAATCATCGTTAAGATGATAAGGTACTCATTGGTTACTTCGAAGACCAATTTTGACTAGTTTGAGGAATTGACTTCCAAAGCACATGAAATGAACTAGAAGGATTTTAAAACCTTTTTAAAATTATTCTTTACTCTGGGTATATTATCACCATGGAATTTTCATGTACCTAAAACTATATGGATTCATTAAAAATTGTGCTTTTGTGAGTTTTTATTCTCCAAATAGGATTTTTGAGATCATGAATAGATGAAAATAATTGGTGAGTATAATTTGGAATGTATTTTACCCATTAAATTATAAAACATTGTACAATATACCCTATAATTTCTCAAATAAATCTAATTTTTTAAAGCAATCCAAAACATTCTTGAGAAAGGATTAGTATTTTGGGCATTTCTTGGTTTGCCTACCTACACAAGGTTCTAGAAGCCCAAATTTGACATGGAGCATGGTTTAAGAATGGATAAAGTGATTAAAAAACTTAATATAAGTTTAATATTTATGGAAATCCATTTATATAAAGACTTAGTTTTTAAGCGAGGAAGCCTAATTAGACCTAATTAGAGAGAGAAACTGGGCTAAAAGTGTACTTCCACTTAGGTTTAGATCCTAAAACTTGGCATGAAGATATATGGGGATACTGGGTCCTTAGATATGTCTTTATTTATCTAAGATAATTCATAAATTCTTTCACACAAGAGGTTTTACCTATTCTAAGGGCTTAAAAGAGTTGAGAGAAAAGCAAAGTAAATGTGAAAAATCAAATATATTAAACTTTTTGATGGATCCAAGTGGATTTTTTAGGCCTATTATCTATTTAGAGGCCATCCATGGAGGGATAATGTTTTTTTAGACAAATCCATGTTTTCACCTTCGTATGCCATATTGAAGATGGAGTTCAAGTGGTCAACCAATCAAATCAATGAATAAAAATCTTCCACAAAGTTTATTAAGGTTACTTCTATCCTCTACACCACTTAGAGGGTAATAATAAATTATATATTGGTTTCAACAAGTATTCAAGTGGTTGAAAGATTCTTAACAATGTTGGAGAGACCTCATAAATGGATGAGAATGAATATTCAATGGAGTTTGTTGAATACTTGGTCAAGACATGAAGACCTATTTTCAAGGAGGAGACTTATTCATCAGTAATATAGTTGTATATAAGAAATAATATAGGCACTTTACAGGTCAAACTCAAGAATCATTGTTAAGACTTCTTCCAAATTTCATTTAAAAAGTTTAACCTTACACAAGTACACCATTTTACAAGAGAGGAAGAGAGAATAAATCATGTACTATGTAGAGGTTGAAGGAGGAATATATGGATGAATCATCCCTAGTTTTTAGGCTTTTATCTCTCTCTTTCTTATTTTTCATTTTATCTTTAATTATGCTTAGTTTTGGAATTTATATGGATCCTTAACCTGAGTTGTGGTAGATCCCTACTTATAAAAACACTCTTAGTTGGCTTTTTGGAATTATTGAGCCTAAATTTTGGCCTCCTCAATAGTTGTGACTAGTGTATGCTTATGGTTTGTAGATGAATGTTAGTGATAGTGAATGAGTCCTCACATTTTTCCTCTCTTATGTACCTATTTCCAAGTGGTAGTTTATCCTTTCAATTTAGATAGTGTGTTTTAACATCCTTGTATGCATGGTAAGTGTAATACTTCATCAGTGTCCTTTAATGACCTCATGATCAACTACCTTAGACCATGCATCAAGCTAGTGACCTCTATGTGAAATACTGATGTTTGGAGAATATTTATTTTAGAAGTACAATCAGGTTCATGTTTTAATTTGACGTTATTAGTGCATGTAAGGCAAGTTAAGGAAATAATTTGGTGTATCACCTTAGTGAGATAGGTTTTCTTTCAATTTATCTTCCTTTTTTCCCCATACAATATAGTATTATAATGTAGAAATCCTAGATGATAAAATAATAGGAGATTTCCCTTATAATATATAGATTTAGTCCACCTATTAGGCCACCCACAACTTAGAATTTTCTCTATGTTAGTCTAAACTATGAAGGTTTGGACAACCTTCACAAGGGTGTAGGTTTGAGCAGATAACAATAATTAAACTAAAGCTTAATTTAAAGCTTAAATCAAAGTAGAACTTAATACAATCACTAAATTGGTAACATATTTAAAATATGATAAAGTCTAAATAAGGAAGAAAATATAGATAAAAATTACAAAAATAAAAATACATGAAGGTAGACTAAATGATTAAATAAAAAAAATCAATAATAAAAAATGAAAAGAGAAAATAATCTATTTTAATCTAAGAAATAAAACTAAAACATAAATAAAATCTAAAATAAAATGAAATAAAGTGTGAGTCTAAAATAGAGTCATCTTAGGAAAAAATTGAAAATATTTTATTGAGAAATAAATTCAGTACAAATTGTGTTTAATAAGTTAATAATTTATAATTGAAATATAAAAAAATATCACATAGAGTGATGTATTCATCATTGTTTAGGTCAAGCATTCAATGTTCTACACATATGGATGCATAACTAAAACCATAATAAGATATTAGGCTTGATAAAATTTAGATAACCAATTTATAAACATATAAGAAATATGGATATACCTACACTAGATAAATAAGTCACTTAATCGTTAGAGAATGTATCATTGAAATTATCTATAAATGACTATTTAATCTCAAATATTGTTTTCACAGAGAAAGAATAAGATACAAATTAAATAACTTCATATATTTTCAATACCTATTGTGTTCCTCCTTTATGGTGTGACTTTGATCTATTTATAGAGTTATCTCTCATAGAGATATTTACAAAATAATTTATAACTAACCTACTAGTTAGTTTTAGTTAACTTTAATTAACTTTTAAAAGTAAACTTAACTTAATTTTTCAAAATTTGGACTTTAATAAAGTCTAATTAGTTCAAATTAGTTAATTAATAGATTGAAAACAAACTCTAATGGGTGGAGGTCCATGAACCATATGAACATAATAAAAATAAACATCAAATATACATGACATCCATGATGATCACTAAAAACTAAATAAAATTAAGTACTTAAAATGTCAAATACTATGATCTTTTTGTAATATTTTTAATAAATCAAATATCTCACTATACAAAAAATAATATCATCGTAATAATTTTTTTTATAATTATCCAAATCTAACCATATGCCAAAATATCATAGTACCAATAGATAATCAAGCAGTAATTTATAGACATAACATGATTTAAAACACAGTCTACTCATTATAATCTAAAACCAATTCAATCATACGAGATCCCCTATCAGTCAAATATTTAGAATACTCCATTAATGTAGAAGGAAATTTAACTGATTTAGTTCTTTCTTCATCATGCAATTCCAACTTAATATTTTTAACCATTATCATTATCAATGGTGAGGCTATAGGTCTAGTTACATGATTTCTAGAAGGAGGAGTTGACTTCTCATGTTTAAGTGCAAATGGTACTAAATGATTAAGAGATATCTTATTATAATGGTCAATTATATTTTTAGGTTCATATGAGGGAAGCTTGATATTAATTGACACAAGTGAAGGATTGTATATTTCAGTAATCACATCAAGCACATTTTTAGGAAGTTGGGGTGTTGGAGTATTATTTTAGATAGATTGCACAAAAGTATGAATATGTTGGGAGGATACACTTGGGGTACCTCATCCATGAGGATAATATATCCCAAATTATCTTCTCAACCCTCTATTACCTCAAAAGTTTAAATATCTAGTAGGTAATGAATCTAAAGCATTATAAAAGGTAGGATTAGTGGCATCAAAATGTATGGACACTTAAATTCTATAATTAAATGTCCTATAAAAAGTGTGGGAAACCCTATGTCCATGAGAGAGTGGACCTCAAGAACTACCTCATGAAGGAGTGTACTCACTAAATTGATCTTCACTATGACCCCATACATTTAAACAATAATGATTTGAATTTGGTGTCCAACCTAGCATATTATACATTTAAATAAAAAAAATATCATTCAACACCAACTGTAAATATATAAAAATTTCTTTCATGTCCATATAAAATGTCATATTGAAAACCCTCAAGATCAAACAAACTAAAAATATTCTGAATACCAATAAATATTGAAAGGTTTAAGTATATGAAATAAAAACCATAAATCCTAACCTTAATGAAATTTATATACTCATATTGTTAAAAAATATACAATTTAAAATTGATGTTGACTTTTCCACTAATAATATTCATTCAAAAAATATTCAATAGTTCCAAGATGATACAAATATCTACATTATGTACAATATCATGCTTAAATATCAAGATCTAATTGTTATTTCACATATAACATATGCTAACAAAATCAATAAACTAGGGTAAACCATGCACATGATTTATATCTCAAGTCTTGATTTGTTTAAAAAAATGTGCATTAAGGTAAAGAATTTAAAAATTCCTATCAATATTCTACTTTATAGATTATATATAATTAACAAGTAATCTTTTTTGGATGAAATTATGTGATTTTAAGATGTAGGGTACTACTTTTCTCACATATAATTTCTTCCTTGATGAAGGATCATAGTAGTGGATCTAAAACACATTGATTTTCAAAACCACACATAATTTTTTCTAGAAAAAATATTACTTGTTATTTTATGGACTATGGAAACGTAAAATATTTGGTTATATAGAATTGTTAATAAAGATTGCAATATTAAACTTTTCATAATCACCAAGATTTTACTGAAGTCAATGATAACAACTTCATTTACTATACACATTTTAACATTAAAAATGACACTATCATATTTGAATAAAAATACTAAAATCAAAATATTCCAAAACAAATTACTTATGACCTATAATCAAAACCCTTTGAAAATGTAAATAATCTTGGTAATATTTACAATCTAACAATGCCCACATCACTATATTCTAGATATGGTTACAAAAGTGTCAAGTAACTGACAGTCAAAGAATATCAAATAAATATGAATTATGTATACATAATTTATCCTTGAAACATCAAATAAATCTAACTATTATATTTCAAATATTTTCAAAACATCACTATATTGTACCAAGAAAATGAATTTGAATAAAATTGTATAAATGGTGTGGAAGACCATTGATAAACTAGTGCATGATTTGTTTTACATACAATCATTGAGAGGGAGGGGGTGAATCAATGATGCAAGATATTTCAAATTTCAAATGCAATCCTTTCAAACTCTTAATCAATGACCAAAAACATTCATAAAGAATAAAATATGTTCATAATAATGAATAAGCAAGATGATGAAAGATCACACACATAACATAGGATCTACTTGGGAAACCCTCTTGGGGAATAAACCTACTCTCAAGCCTTCAAACACATGGACTACGTGTCCTATAAAATGATCATAAACATGAGACCTTTTATTGAACCACCCACTTCACAATGAGCACCCATCCCTATGTATGAACAATCACCCACTTTTTCGAGATGTTAGTCACCCAAACAATACCTTATGAAATCAATAACTCTAGAAATTTGATTGCATTTCAATCTAATTAGAGAAATAGTATATATCACCTTTATTTCAACTCATCAGACACACTCAAACTTGATCATATTAGAAATTTATCCAAACATCCCTTTTGGATCACACTAGGCTTCTTCTCTCATCCTCAATCTACTTTATACTTCAGTCCATCCACTAAGCACACTATCTCTAATCTCTTTTCTTCATCTCTATATTCTACTCTCTCAACACATTCATATCAAGTCAAGAAACCATTAATTTGGTATTCACCTTTTATAGAGTATTCATAAATATCAACATCTAGGTCAACCATAATACTTGACTTAACCCTTAAGACATCTAACATGCTAATACATATCTTAAACTCATCCTCATATGTCAACCATAGCATCCATAGGTCATACTTAATCATCTACACCTTTCAATTAGGCCTTATTATCCCTTATAAGTCTCATGGAGACCTATTACCTTTTTACCACTTCATTCAGCAAAATGAGAGCACAAGATCACTTTCAAATTTATGGGTCCACTCCATATGAACTTTAAGACATCTTCAGGTGATTAATCCCACAAAAACACTCTTTTTCTAAAGCATAAGTTACTCAAATAGTAGTCTATACATACAACCGCCATGAAAAAACATATATTCAACTTTTTAGATCCATATATACACTTATATAGACATTCATACCTTATAATAAACTTTTCTAGATGTTCCTTGAAGTCCTCTACAGCTTTTCTTTTTACATCACCATGAAATTCATCTTGGATCAAAAGATATAGATAAAAAAATATAAATTGGTTTTCCCTCATTAATTTAAATATTCAAATTCCAATGGTCACTATGCAATTGTTAAACGTCAGACACTTGATGTCATCTCATGCTCCCTAATAACCTTGAAAAAATATGCACCATCGATCTCCTCATAAGTCTCTTAACTCTAACCTGCAATCACTCACCATTAATTTTAGATCCTCACTCCCATGATCATGCCACTTGGAATATCTACATGCTTTCTATGTAGATTGAATATTTGACTAAATGTGCTCCATCGATCTCCATCTATATGAGCATTCACATGCTTTTGATCTTCTTTCAACTTAATGGGATTGAGACACATTGTCAGTAGTGCATGCCTTCTGATCATCCTTTGACATATTGAATTCACGTGTGTTGTTAGATCACTATTGACAAGATCACTCACTTTTTTGGATCCTTATCTGGTCACATAAATTTATCACCATTACATATTTGATCTGATTCAATGCTTGTTATAGATCTTTGATATCACAAATTTGGATAACTATGGGAATTCAGTAAATTTTGTCTAAGAATCCAACTTTGTACCTTAATAACTTTTTCTATGCTCCATTTCCAGACCTTAAATTTTAACCATATGATCTCCTCACATATGGTAATCCATCCATGTATTAAACTACTCCTAAAACCTTCACACATGTGAAATATACTATCAAAAAACTACTTACCTAGCCTTATTTGTCAAAATTACTTCTTGAGATTAGACAATTATATGACTATTTTGATGATTTTTTTCCACTTTCATAAGCACTCTAATAACTAATAACATCCCATAGGGTCTCTACAACATGTCCATATTGTCAATATCATCCATAAATTGCCTCATTAAGTCAAACACTCTCCAAAACATTAGTCTAATCACTTTGTCATTAATGCATTAGTACCATATGCTCTCTTTGATATAAATTATAATAAAATATTGATGATTATGATAAAAAAATCTCCCCCTTTGTCATTGATATAAAAACACCCTTAGAATGGCTTCTTACTTATTTGAACTCATCCATTCTGATCTTTCTTCTCACTTAACATTAATGACAAAGGGTCTCTTCCTTAATATGCCAACAATCATTAATTAACATCATGTATGTATTAAAATACAATTTAATATGCTCAAGATACTTAAAAACTTTCAATCATATGAATCAATTGTTCCCCTTTGAAATGCACCAACTTGAACTTGGGCTTCTCTGATATTTAGACTTGACAAATTGTTCACATAGCTTAAAAATATCCCCTGACATTATACACATTTCTTCAAGCCTCTCAAACTATTTGAGTTAACTCCCCCTAAATCCATTCTCTATCTAAAAAAATCAACTTTAATAAGTCTTCTCAATGAACTAGGTCTACCATCAATACTTCAAACAATGTCCACACATAGTCAATATTCTTATGAAACCACCAAAAGATCTCATATCTTCATTAGGTCAACTTAAACATCTAAATAAAAAATGAATAACTCTCATATGAATATTATAGTAAAAAAATAATTTCCCTTTATTATCTACAAGCCATCATGGTTTATAACCTTTTCAAATCACTCTCATGGAAACATCTCATTTTTAGAACACTGTTAACTCCATGACATATATAACTTGTCATATACAGAAATCTAAGACCTTCTTCATGATATCAAAAATATGAAAACAAATTATCCTCCTACTCAAATGACCTTTTAATGATTCATATACAAGGATATGATTCCCAATATTTGAATTAGATACTCAAATGTGGCCTTTGTTAATGGTTTAGTAATAATGTCTACAAGTTATTATTTTGTAGACACATTCCAATTTAACAATTTGATTACTACTTATTCTCTTATTAAATGATATATAATAATAATTGTATTAGTTTTTTAGTGCATAATAAAATTATTAGAGATACTAATTGCACTAGTATTGTCACAATATATAGGACAAGGCCATTTTGTCTTACCTTATAATCTTCTAAGGTTTGTTTCATCCATATTAACTAAGTACAATAGGAAGTAACAGCTATATAATCAGCTTATATAGTTGATATAGATATAAAGGCTTGATTATTATTTATCCAAGACACCAAGCATCCACCCATTAAGAAGACACCGCCAATGGTAATCTTATCATCTACACATCCTAACCAATCTACATTAGTGTATGTCTTTAGAGTGAATTATTTACTCTTGGGATACCATAAACCATACTCTATTGTGATCTTGAGATATCTCAAGATATTTTTGATTTATTTTAAATGATATTCTTTAGGATCATCTTGAAACCTTCCTACAAGGTCCACTGCTTGCATGATATCAGGGCTAGAAGTAGTAGAGTATAAAAGACTTCCAATCATGTATCTATATAATGTTTGATCAAATTTTGGTGAGTCATCTTGTTTCCTTAACTTGCATCTAGTGATCATTGGAGTATTCATTGGCTTAAAATCCAACATTTCAAACTTTCTTAACATATCTTTGATGTATTTTACTTATGAAATTAATATATCTTCATTAAGTTGGTTAATTTGTAATCTTAAGAAGAAAAAAAGTTCTCCCAACATTGACATTTTAAACTTAGTATTCATAGTATCTACAAAATATCTACTCATGTTGTCATTATCAGAACCAAATATTATGTCATCAAGATAGAATACTACTAGTAATTGATGAGTGACATCTATCTTGATATATAAATTATTGACAACTATCCCTCTTTTGAAAGCTTAGCTCAATAGATACTTGTCTAATCTATCATACCAAGATTTAAGAGCTTGTTTAAGACCATATAAAGCCTTTTTAAGTTTTTAAACATAATCGTGATTAATTATCATTAAAAAACCTTTAGGTGGCTCAATATAAACTTCTTCATCTAAGTTTCCATTCAAAAATGTAGATTTCACATCTATTTGGTAAAATTTGAAAGCTTTGAATCTTAAATATGATATAAAGAGTCAAATTTCTTCCATTCTTGTTATATGATCAAATGTATCATAAAATTATATCCCTTCAACTTGATCATATCCTTTACACACCAGTCTAGCCTTATTTCTTGTGAACTCTCCTTTCTCATTTATATTGTTTCTGAAAACCCACTTAGTACTGAGGAACCAAGTCCCATGTTTCATTTTTTACTATTTTATCAATTTCCTTCCCTATGGAAAATTTTTAATTATCATATTTTCTAGATTCAAATAATGTATTACGTTAAATCTTGGATAACAAAGTTGTGTCTTGTTGATTCTGATTGATCAACTTACATAATATCATTCACATCACTAATAACTTTTAAAACTAGATGATCCTTTTCTATTCTTATATAAGGGGATTTAATATCGTGTCTTACTTATTCATCTTCATTATCTGATTGATTAGGTATGTTTTCATTATTTGAAATACAATTTTAGTAGTGTCAATTATCTGCAAGCTAGGCTTCTTAATGCTACTTGCCTCTTCAACTCTCACATAGATATTTAAATAGATTGTGGAGTCTCTTATTCAAACATATATAAGTAAAAATTATGGAGGAATAACCTAAGAAGATGCACTAATTATATCTTGAGTCAATTTTTCAAATATTTTCTTCACTCCTCTTGATAAAACACTTGATCCCAAACACTCTAAAGTGTTTGACATTAGCTACCCTATTTTTTGATAGTTCATATGGAGTCTTATCACCATTTTATCTAAATTGGCATCTATTTAAGATATAAATAAAAGTATTGGTAGCCTCTTCCCAAAAACCATCTAAAAGATTGAAATATTTTATCATGGTTCTAATAATCTCTTGGATAGTTATATTTTGCCTTTTAACTACCATATTCTATTGGGTTGTCTTAGTAGTAGAGTATTATCTTCTATTTCCTTGTTCCTTAGAAAATTCATCAAAATCATAAGACCAAAATTCACTTCCTCTATCTAATCATACACACTTGATTCTTGATCCTTTTTCATTTTCAACAAGAGCTTTGAATGTTTTAAATTTTCCAAAAGCTTCTAATTTCTCTTTAAGAAAACAAATCCAAGTCATTGTAGTGAAGTCATCAATTAATAACATAAAGTAGCTATTAATTTGAATTCCTTGAGTTATCATAGGTCTACAAAGGTTTATGTGGATCAAATCCAATTGTATTATGGTAGAGTTCTTATATTTGTATCTTCTTTTGACTTTATTTCCATGAAGACATACCTTATAGAGAGTATGAATAATATTAGTGATTCTAGGCATATACCTCACTAGTCCTTTTGAACTAATCCTTACTAAATTATCAAAGGTCAAATGTCCAAATCTTCTATGCCAAAGCTACCTTTCCTTTAATTTATTCATGAAGCACTTTTATTTATTGGATTCATGGAACACATACAAGTTATTATGTGCCTTGTGAATGTTTGCAACTAATTTACCAAACTCAAAAATTCTCACTTCATACCCTTTGTCATGAAAATTCACAACATTTACTTATTTACACATTTATCAAACACTAAGAATATTATTTTTTAAACCTTTTACATATAGAACATTTTTAGTTCTAGTATGACTGTTATCCAAACTTATAGGGCCTTTCCCAACTATGTTATTAGAGTTGTTTTCACCAAACCTTATTGAACCTAAATTGTGTTTTTTGAGAGAAATAAACTTACTCTTGTCTCCTATCATATTACTTGAGCATACAATGTCTATGCACCATTTCTTGTTTTCATCCTCTTGAGTATGTAAGTCCATTTGTATAAATATGTATTCTTCCTTTGATTCCTACTCCTTTCTTTGAATCTTAGTTTTATCATTCTTAAACCATTTGATAGTGTCAATAACTTAAAAGTCTTTTTTTCAAAAGTTCATTTTTTACTACTTGGCTATATGTCCCTGTTGATTATAGTTATAACAAAGAAATTCCTTTCTTCTCCTTGGAAATTAAGTATAGTCCTTATATCTATGACCATATTCATTACATGTATAACATTGTCCATTGAAAATATAACTATAGATGTTCATGTTAATCACTCCTTTTATTTGATTATTAGTATCCCAAGACATTTCATCCATAGATTTTTTTGAGAGCTAAATTTCTACTTGTCTTTAGATAAAAGAGGATCAATATAAGTTATAAATTTACCTTCCAATTGATCCATTATTTGATTAAAATTCATATCAATCACAACCTAAATTTTTTTACTATTGCTTCTATTATTCCTATTTGTGTCTTCACACTATCAATACTTGAAATCATCTCATGACATATAGAGGAAGTTAGGTCTGAATTTTCAATCTTTTATTTTATACATTCATTTTCTTCCCTTGAACATTTGAGTTTTAATAAAGCACACATTAGTTCACCTTGAAGAAAAATCTTAGCCTCTTTGTCTTTTACTGTACCTATGATCAAATTTAAGTAGTTAAACTTGTAATGAAGGTTCTAATTTGATAAAATTATTAGAGGTATAATCACTGAGAGGGAGAGGGGTGAATTAATGATGAAAGACACTTAGAAATTTAAATGCAATCCTTTAGAAATTTTAATCAATAACCACAAGCATTCATAAAGTATATAAGATGTTCATGACTATGAATAAGCAATATGATGCAAGGTCACACACATAACACAAGATATATATGGGAAACCCTCTTGGGGAATAAAACCCACTCTCGAGACTGCAAACATATGGACTACTTGTCTTATATGATGATAAAAAAACATGAGACCTTTTAGTGAAGCAACCACTTCACAAGGATCACCCACCCCTTAGTATGAACAAGTACCCACTTTTTTTTGATGTTGAGAACCTACACTATACCGTATGAAATCAGTAACTCTATAAATCTGATTAAATTTCAATCTAATTGGAGAAACAATATATATCACCTCTCTTTCATCTCATCACACACACTCAAACTTGCTCATACAATAAATTCATACAAACACCCATTTTGGATCACTCTAGTATTCTTCTCTCATCGTCAATCTATTTTTTACTTTAGTCCATACACTGAGTACACTATCTCTAATCTCTTTCCTTCATCTCTATCTTCTACTCTCTAAACATATTCATATCAACTTAAGAAACCATTTTCTTGATCTTCACCTTTTATAGAGCCTTCATGAATATCAACATATAGGTTTGCATAATACTTGTATTAACCCTTAAGACATATAAAATGCTAATATATATCTCAAATTCATCCTCACAGGTTTTCCATAACATCCATGGGTCATACTTAAGTAGCTACACCTTTCAATTATGCCTTAGTAGTCCTTATAGGTCTCATAGAGACCTATTACGTTTTTAGCACTTAATTGAGAAAAAAAATAACATAATATAACTTTCAAATATATGGGTCCAATCCATATTACCTCTAATACATCTTTAGGTGATTAATCCCAGTAAAACACTCTTCAACTAAAGCATAATTTACTTACACAATAATTTGTACATAAAACCACCATGAATGAACATATAGTCAAATTTGGATGTCCATATATAAACTTTTACATAAATTCAAACCTTTTAATAAATTTTTTTAGATGTGCCTTGAATTCCTCTACAACTTTTGTTTTTACATCACCATCAAATTCATTTTGGATCAAAAGATATAGCTCAAAAACTATAGACTAGTTTTCCCTCATTAATTTGAATATTTAAATTCCAATAGTCAATATACAAATTTTAAACATAAAACACTTGAACTCATCTCATGCTCCTTGGAAAATTTGAATAAATACACACCATCTATCTCCTTAAAAGTATCTTGACTTTAACCCATAATCACTCATTGTTAATTTTAGATCCTCATTCCAATGATAGTGCCACATGGAAGCTTTGTGTGCCTTGTATGCACATTGAGTATTTGAGTTAATGTGCTCTATCTATATCCATATATATGAACACTCACATTCCATTGATCTTGTATCAACTTAACAAGATTGAGATACATGTCACTACCACATGCCTTCTAAGCATCTTTTAACATGTTGACTTCATGCACATTTTTGGATCACTAATGACAAGATCACATGATCCATTAGATCCTTATCTGATCAGATAAATTATTCACTATTATATCTTTGATCTATTTCAATGCTCACCATAGATCTTTGATATCACAAATATGGCTAAGTACGGGAACTTAGTAAATTCTATCTGAGCAGCCAACTTTACACCTTAATAACTTTTGTTATGCTACATGTCGAGATCTAAATTTTGAACCATATGATCTAATCACATATAAGAATCCATCCATGTGTCAAACTTCTCTTGAAACCTTCACACACGTGAAATATACCATCAACAAATTACTTACTCAACCTTATCTATCAAGATGACTACTTGAGCTTAGACAATCATATGACTATTTTGATAAATTCCATTCTCTTTCATAAGCACTCTAAGCACTCATAACATCCCATAGTGTCTTTGTGACATGTACATATTATCAATATCATCCATCAATTACTGTACTAAGTCAAACACTCTCCTAACAATCAACTTGATCACTTTATCATTAATGCACTAGTACCACATGCTCTCTTTGATGTCAATGAAAATCAAACATTAATGACTATGGTCAACATGCTTTCGATAAATAAACCACTCAAAAAAACTAAACAATTACATTTCCACAAAACAAGCCTGATACCACACATGAATAAAATTATATTCATATTTTCAATGAAACAAATCAAACCTAGAAATTAGAATGATCAAATCATGCATCTTATTAGGATTTAAAACAAACTGCATACATTATATTTATAATTCAAAATGGTCTCTATATAAATACTATAAATAAATTTCATTCAAACTATCACTTGATTTATTGACAAATGACCTAGATGTCTTATAACCAACCATGGATGTATATATCATAAACACAAAAAATTCTTTAAAAATATAAGTTCATATAAATGATATCAAAGTTAGGATATTGAATTCAAATTTATTTATTTATAGAAATTAATTACATTCAAAGCCTTTTAAGACCATAACCTTTTCAATAAGAAAACATGCACACTACAGAATAAATAATTATTGAATTTAATTAATAAAAGTTTCCTTCGATGACTCATGAAAAAATAAAATAAGTTCCAATCAACCACACCATTGCATGCACAAATTTTATGTATTAGAAGAACCTCTAAAAATATTCTATAAAAACATAACTCAATAAACAAGATGTTTTAAATGCATACATCATGATCAATAAAAATAAAGTTGAGAGGCTATCTTTGCAAAAAGATTCAAAAAATAAGTAGGTTTCATAAATCTATCTCTTGAAATTGAATACAAAAAATTCACAAAGGATTCTCAAGCAAGAAAAAATACTGCATAAATACTTTCTAATGATTATTGTTCAAAATACATTGAATTTTTTTAAAAAACTAATATGCAAATCATTCCACAAACTTCTATATTTCAAACCAAATATTCACAACTATTTATTGCATCAGATAAATGGTTACACATACCTCTCAATTTGAAAATGACTGAAAATTACCTCTAAATACTTCATAACTACTTTCTACAACTTGAGATGACATGCCATTTTTTGCATTAGTCCTTGACAGTCCACCAACTGCCAATCTCATTAAGCTAAAGTTAGATATCTGCTAATCCATTTAGAAAATGAACCTAAAAAATACATTTTTTAAGTATCAAATTTAAATTCACACTATATTATAAAACATACCACTTTAAATCTCAAGACTATAAACCATCAATGCATCAATGAAAAAATCCATGGTAAATCCATTCCACACTTCCCAAACTTTATTTCCAATCAAGCTTAATTATGATAAACATTGAATTAAGTTTAAAACAATATTCCTATTAGCCATAACATCTTAAAAACATAAATCAATCTTATGAATTAATCCATACAACATGTTACCCCCTTAGGTCATAATAAACAATGACACTAGGAAATATCTTAGATTTAGATAACATTTCTAAGTTAGATAATTAATTTTAGCTCTTAAGACTTAGCTCTTAGGGTTTTAACAATTCTATAAGTTTATGGTCAATATAAAACCCATTTTTAATCATGGATTGCTATGTAATAGCAATATGATTCATGCAAAATGAAATCCTCAAAATCCTCCTATCAAAAACACATGATCAAACTTATTACACCATGAAGGCCAATATGGATATCATGAATTTGACAAAATTATTATTTTTTAAATACCAGAAAGCATTTGACCGTGTCATTACTTCACTCTGATTATCAGTACAATTTATCATGCATTTGAACTATTATCTAATTTAACACTATGTATGCACCATTCAAACTTTAAACCATGACATTTACAAATCACTGAATACACTATCAAATGCCATTAAAAATTACTAAGATTGATATTGAAAATAAATAATAATTTCATTAATAACCAACTCATGCCTTTTGAAACCACTTAATCGACACTAGAAGTAAAATTTCACTCAAATGTAGAAATCACATGTTTGTCAAATAATACAAATTCATATTTAATTGAATTCAAATGAGTAGGCCCCCACCACTATTTTATATTTTATGACATAAGCATCTATATGGTAATATCAAAGATATGACTTTCATTAAAAACATGGAGGTAATAAAAATGGTCTTAAAATACCTTGATTCAGATACTTTAAATTCACCAATATTAATTGTCACAAGTGCCATTCTAATGTGATTTTATTTTCCCTTTTTAGAATAAGTTTCATAAAATGCATGTAATAAGTGAATTTGACTATTCTAAATTTTAACAAATTTAATCTATGAAAGAAGGAAATCTAATCTTAAAGTAGGAAATCTAATCTCTGAAAGTAGGAAATATAATCTATTCTTACCAGCTAGGTATAAGTCACAGTCATTCTAAGGTATTTCCAATTGAGGTAACCATGAAAAAGTGTTTCAAAAACTACGCATTAACTGAAAAAGTTAAATCATAACTTTGGATGTCTTTCAAATGAAAATAATTTTTAACTATAATTTTGAAAATCTAATATGGCTAATATAAAGGATTAAACTTATCATGATGTCCCTTATTATCATATGATTTATCCCATAGGATAACTAGGTATGAAAATCTAAAGACCTAGACATTTGATCTTTTATCAACCCCCATTTTGATAATATCTTAATATTTACTAAAGCTATGTAAAGATTTTATTCAAGCATATTCCATTTGGACAGTTTCAAATAACCTTGATTGAATTATTTCATCTTCTTCCATATACTTCGACATGAATTGTTATGTTGGTATCCTAAGATTAATGGGAAACATGGTCTATTATCCATACACTAAAAAGAAATATTAAATATTAAGGGCTTGTTTATGTCTTCTCATGTCCACCCATGATTCATATCTCAATAATATATGCCACTCTCTTGATTTTGTCTTAATTAACTTCTTTATGGTATCCATCAAGTTCTTATTAGTAGGCTCTATAAATTTATTTACTTATAGATAATATTTTGAATATAGATTTATAGTAATCTAATTATTATAATCCCATTTTGTGAGTTCTATAGATTGGAAGCCTACACCATTGTCACATTACATTAAATGGTTTCAAAATTTCTACAAATCCTAAAATGAATTTGAGAAATTTTTAATCTTTCCAAAAAAGGAATTAAGCTCTACTATTCTATTAGGGAATGGAATTTTTGAGATATCTTGAACTATTTTGTGATCAATTTATATTCATTCATTGGTGATAACATGGCCTAACAATTTAAATTTTGTCACCCCAAAAATAATATTCTTTGGGTTTAGGGAAATATCATAAATTATGCATATGTTAAATAATTTTTTTCAAGTGGGCCACATGATATGTTCTATCCTTAGAAAATATAATTAATTCATCCATGTAAATTATGATGCACTTATCAATGATTCCTTGAAAATCAAAATCTATGGTATTCTATAAAATAAAACTTACATTGATTAATCCAAAATATGCTATTTTATATGTAAACTTTCCCCATTTAGTAGTGAAATAATTTTTCATCATGTCATCACTCTCTACTACCACTTATTTCTATCCCTTAAATTAATCTAAAAAGGACATAATTTCTAACCCACTAATTATCTGAATTACTTCTTATAAAGAGGGAAAGGGATAGTTATGCCTTTCTAAAGCTTGGTTAAGGTTTATAAAATACACATAATTTTATTTCACAATTTTTATTTCTTATAAGGACTATATTGGATACCCAAGTAGAATGCCCGATAGAAAATATAATTTTATCCTCTAACATTTTTTGGACTTTTTTTTGAATGAGAGGATCAAGACTGAGATTTTATGGTCTTTTCCTCTACCTATAAGGTTTATGATTTTATTTTAGTGGTGTAGTATGTGTGAACCATTTGGGATCAAAAAATTTTAGTTAGTCATAATTTTAAGTGATCGCATATTTATACTATGTAAATAAATCTCTCATCCTTTAATACTCTTGTTTTATAAAACTCAATCCAATGTTAACTATTTGGTGATGGTCATTTATTCCTAAATTCACCATGAAAAAATTAGATTCATTGATCTTAGACTATTTTTATTTTTTATACTATAAATCCATGACAAAGAATCATTCTAAGGAGACCATCCCTTTGGGTATTGTGTTTTATTTTAGTTGGAGTAATCAGTCATCTTTCTTTTCTTATTCATTCATTAGGTAAATATATTTTTCATCAATGATTTGTAAATCAAAGTCACTAAAATCTCCCATGAAGCATATAATATATTGGTCATTATGAAATGCTTGAAACTGGTCAACATTATCAGAAACTAAAGGACATAGAACCGATTTTATAGAATATTTATTCATTTTAGACTCTTAAAGTGAAGCAAGATTTGATGCATAAGTAGTGAAGTGATATCTATATAATTTTTATCTATAAATAATGGTTTCATATTAAAGGCTTCAAACAATTTGATTAAGTCCTAGGATCGATGTTTATATTTATTTAGATATGATAGGTTTCATTGATATTGACTCTTGATCTAGTAAACAACTAGTTCTGAGTCTACAAGCATTAGAAGTCATTTGACATGATGTTCTAATGGAAATTAGAGAACCAAAATTAATTATTAATATTATGCATGGATGTTAGTGCATGTGAATTTCAAACGAAAATAAATAAGGTATTTCTTCCCATAGAGTTCAATTAATGTTATGCCAACTCTATAGCCCTGCTTGGAATGAGCACCATAAAAAAGAATCATAATTTCAAAGGACCTTAAAATTCTTGTTCATGGTTATGAATCTTCATTTTTAAAGTTTAATACATTACATGTATTGAATAAAAAACTATTATTTCATTTTTGGCATTGTATTATGTGATTACATGCTTCATTTTTTGTTTTTTTCTAACTTTGTTATGATTGGTTGCTGCTTTATAGGAAATCCACGTGTGATAAATATATCACCATGTATAATTTTAATGTTAAGCTTAGGAATAAATTGTAATCCTTAGTAATATCAAATAAAAGGATTCCAATGTGTTGTTGAACACATGGTTTAGATGAAATTTGGATGTGAGAATTTATAAATTCTCCCATAACTGGAAGATTGTAGATTTGTCTAACTATAAGACTACCCTTTTGGAGTTATCTAGAGTTGACCCTAATATTTTACATATTATAATGGAAATATGTTGGATAAAGAACCTGAGTAAACTAAGAAAGTGTGCACATTCTTCCCAAATATTATAATATTTAATAATAAATGAGGCAACTCAGGTTTATATTTATATATGACCATATTTTCATGTCTAGCTTTTTATTTTTCATTAGATGGATTTATATTCAAAGTTTTGAATAAATTTTTTATTTCTTATGTAATCTAGCCTAACTCATGTAGATAAATATTTTTATTATTTTTATTCATATCTTTAACTATATTATATCCACTCTTATTACATGAATTAACAT
>JARHVA010004162.1:0-17500 GCA_037957365.1 Torreya grandis | reverse complement strand
ACACCTAATTTAGGGACAACTCATCTTACACAATAACCCATTTTAAATTGAAAAGATTAGAAAATTAAAACACATTATATGGCTAGGTACTCCTCTCTATATTTTCAATCCCTTATGCATGAGACTCATTCTCTATAGGCTAAGGTGTTACATCTTGATCAGGGTGCTACTAGGGAATCACATGCCTTAGATTCTCATGTTATTTTACATACACCTTTGGCACATCATATAGTGGATACTAATTTTACATCTATATTTTTGGCACCTAAGCTTACTTTGTATGATGGTAAGGGTGATCTAGAGCACCATCTACAATATTTCCATGTAACATGTTTGGACTACATTTCCAATGATTGGTTCCTTACTAAGTTATTCCAATGCAATCTAAAATACTCTACTTTATAGTGGATATATGATCTTCCAAATAACTCTATCAATACATTCAATCCATTTATATATATAAATTAAACACATTTTTCAATTAACATCAATGATAAGATCTCATATGCTCAAGTGGCACAACTGAAGCAAAAATCCAGTTGGCCTATTATAGAATATTTATTGCGATACAAAACTATATTGGTAAAGATGACCATCCCAATGGAAGATAGAGAGATCTAAGAAACATTAAAATAGAGTTTATTACTATAATTTCATGAAGCTATTTTATTCAAGAAGATTTTAGCATTCACATATTTATGCCACATAGTGAAAGAAAAGGAAATCAATCTTCTCTCTATGGGAAAATTAAAATATACAAGTGGATAAAAGTTAAATAATAATATTTATAATAATACTCCATAAAAATTAAGGGCCATCAAAAATCAGAGTGATCTAATAGCGTCAGTTAACATAGCTTCAAATCCACCTCACCTAGTTTTATCAGCTCCTCCATGAAGATTTTTCACCAACCTTCCACAATCATGGGAATGTGTTTTATAGTAACTCCTTGAATGAAATGTAATCTCTCTCTTTCCCATAAAATAGGTTGATACGACACAACCTATTCAAAATAATTATGATTACAAAGCATTTTATAAATATAATAAGGCACTAGGACATACTACAAACTATTGCATCAACTTGAAACATAAGATAAAATATTTGATAGAGTCTAACATAATTAACGTGGGTACACCCATATAGGCACAAAAAGTTCAAAAAATGGAAGCTAAGGAATTGAAAATATTTTTGGATCCATTTCCAAAACATACAACTAATGACGTAGGACCCACTTTAAGTATATACTATATGTATCAAGCACATCCACCACCACCAACATCATATCACACTACTAAAGAGGATGCACACCCCCTACATAATATCATTGATGTGTATCATATTATAGTACCAATTAGACCACTCATCACATTATTAGATTAGGAGATTTTATTTGATGATTGAGATTTATATTCACTCTTTATGGAGCCTACAATTGATCATCATACTTTTAAGAGTGTTATGGTTGACAATGGGTCAAGGATTAACATGTGCACTATCACACTTATACAATATTTGGCTTATTTAGATTAGGACATTTATCTAACTGACACATTTATTCATGGTGTTAATGGCCATGTTTAGAGATTTCTTGGGGAGATTGTACTTCCATGATAGTTTGGACCATCACATGTGTCCACTAGATTCTTAGTAGTACCTAGTTCAATAAAATTTGACATGTTATTAGGTAGGCCATGGACACATCAACTACAATCCATTACATCTATCATACACAAATGCCTCAAGTATATACATGTTAATTAGGTAATAACAGTTGAGGATATTTCATATGAATATCATTTATTGGTCCCACATGAAATCACACCACAATTATCAATTATAGTTTTGAGCATAGTTCCCATTAGTACACTAAAAAGTTCAATGGAGTTACTAGTGTAGGTGAGGTATACTCCTACAGTGTTCTATGTAGACATACTCTCCCATGGAGACCATTACTAGAGAGACCAAATAATTAGAGATATGTTATATATTCTAAAGGGCATCCCTCTAATCCTTTCCTTATGATATCAGTGTCATTGAGTTATCAGGGTTCTCAACAAAGGAACCCATGCTAGGTATAATATCTTATACCAAATGAGTCTCTAAGACCCCTATAGTTCATAGGACACCCTAGTCAGCTTCACATATTCCTAATACCATTTCATAGGTAGTGATAGCTATAGATCACTCAATACAATAGGTTTTGGAACATTAATTACCTTTTCATATAGCATGCATGATTAATATTCTTTTAATTGACATAGGCCACATTGATAGTGAGTCTCCCATGAGACTCATCAGTTAGTATGTTCCTCCCTTCTTGTACATAATTTCCTTATTTCTTTCCCATTGCATTTATTTTAATTTTCATGTGACTTGTACATAGATTTTATATATAAAACACAAAAATAATATAATATGTCAAAACACAAAAACATTCAAATATCTACTAAAAAACAAATTATAGATTGTATCCATTTACATGTTTACATATCTTATATTTTCCATACTACATATGATAGATATCTTAGTATAGTTAGTTTTTATCATACATAAATTAGTTCACTTATTCTTATCAAGTATTCACAGATACTTATAGGACCCAAGTCCACTACCAAATTTAAATTTAATACTATCTACCCACTTGGGACATATACATAGATACATAGGCTCTTTATTTGATGCATTCACCCATTTGGAGGCATTTTACTATACATAGTTTTAATTGTTAGGTTACATATTTATAACCTCAATATTATATATTTAACATTATTATATCTTGATATTGATCATCCTACACTTGCTAAATTTTTTTCTGACTATTAATAATTTAGAATCAGCCTATTACATCTTAGCTATTATACAAATTTATACCACATGTTCAAGCATACTTTCATTTATATAATTATTATTTTACACTTGATTATGTCTCTATGATTTTTATATTCAATGAAATTTGAATATTTCATTGATCTATGGATCTACACCACTTATTTTCATTATATGTATGCTTTGGACATGTGCCCATGTGCTTGTGTGTGATTTCTTGATTGTGTATGAAAACATTTGAACATGTACTTATATGTGGACCTAAGCTAGCTTATTTGTTGTTTGTGTATGTGAACATTTAAACATTGTTAAGCATGATATATACTGAGAGGGGAGGGTGAATCAGTATATCATAAATCTTATAAACTTTCACTAAATCAAATTCCACTTAACCATACATTCAAGATAAGTAATAAAACTAAAATAATAAACACCACATAAGATAGAGAGAGACACCAGATTTAACGTGGAAATCCAATGTGGGAAAAACCATGGAGAGTAATCTCAAGTATATGAATGAGCACCAACTTGTAGGAGCACTAACCCCTTTGCCGAGTAGCAACATAATAACTATTTGTGAGAACCAACCCATAGGATCACCAACACCTTAAAAATTTCATGAGCACCAACCCATAGGAGCACCAACCCATTTTGTGTATAAAACACAACTATCTCTCAATGTTAATTTCTCAACAAATGATAGCACATTACAATATATCTTTCCTTTCTCTCCTTTTCTCTCCTAAGCTAGATATAACAATTACAAATCATACTCTATATTACATATTACAAATGGCTAGTCAATCATTTATTTATAACTTTTCAAATGACCTTTGGCCTTCACCCTTTGTGACCCTTCAATCCTCATAAAAAATGGCACCAAACTTGCATGACCCTTTGTATCCTTGCTTTTGAAAAGTCATATGATGACCCTTCATAGGTAAAAGTGTCCTTTCCTCTTTTGTCTTTATCTTGGTGACTTTTCATATTCCTCAAACTATCTCTTCATAGAAAAATGCACCATACCTCTTTTGTCTTCACATGGTGACTCTTAGAATTCCTCAAGATGACTGTTCATGAGAAAATACATCCTATTCCTCTTTCATCTTTTACCCCATGACTCTTTGAATTCTCCATGGGCCCTCTTTTGACTTATAAACAACTAAAAATATATTCATTAATATTAAATAAATATTAAAACACATTAGCCAAGATATGAATATTAGAAACACCATTAAATGCAATGGGTCCTATATCACCAATAATGCTAGACCTTTGACATCAGTGACAATATTTACAACAATCTCCCCCTTTGTCATTAATGGCAACCTCAAACTGAAACTAACACATCTTAAAACCTATACATGCTATAGTCTAAAAAACATATAGTAACTCCCCTTTACTGTAGCAACATGTATCTATTCTCTGTACCTATTTCTGCACCTATACCTATAACTGTTATTCTCTCCCTTTGACATTAATGACAAAAGGCCTTCCTACAGCTAACACTTAGCTCCCCCTCAACTAATGCTGAAATTAAATGGTATGAAGTAAAATAAATTACTCTCAAATCCTCTTACAGATCCTTGAATGTGTCCTTTGATCATGCCTTTGTGAAGATATTTGATAATACATATAAATTATTCCCTATCCTTTGAGCATCTAAAATCAACTCATTTGAATATTTTATTCTAATCTCATAACCTTATACATCAAAATTTAATGTGTATTCATGATCACATATTTTAATTACACTAAATAGATTATTCTTAATACCTTTTACATATAATACATTCTTAGTCTTGGTTCTACCATTATCCAAACTCAAAGTACCTTTTCTATCTATCCTAGTATTGGTTTTATCTCTAAATTTCATGGTGCCACAATTAATCTTATTTAGAGTTATGAACTTACTCGTCTCCTATCATGTGCCTCAAACATTCCCTATCAATGAACCATGACTGTTCTTCATTTCTTGTATGTAAATCTATCTGAACCAACATAGAATCTTTAGGTTGTTTCTTCTACCATGAACATGTTTAAACCTTATCCTTGATGAATGGAACCTTGAAAATTTGGTCCTTCTTGATTGACTTGAACATGATTATAAAATTTTGAGCTATGTATCCAAAATTATTACACTTGTAACATATTATGGCCTCTTCATCAAAGCTTGATAGAAGAGCAAAAGAGTTGTAGCTTCTGCTAGATTTTGCATGAGTTTCCTTCTCCTTGTTTCTAAAATTGTTAGCTCTTTTCTAACATTTTATTTTCTTGTGACCATATCCATTACAATAAAAAAATAACCATGAAAATAGAACTTGTTTGTGTATCTCTATCCTGATTGTACTTTGCAACTTTATTCCTTCCAGCCTTCTTTGTTTGAGATCTCCTCTGTATTCTTTACTTCTTCCCTTTTTGTTTCCTCTTTTGTAAGAAGATTCAACATAACTCTTTTTATTTTCAAATATGATACCTATCTTATTTTATATTTCCTTTTGGATTTATAATATCTTATTATACATATTAGTGCTATCCTCAAATTTTGAATCACTAACTACTTTATCATTGACTACTTTCTCAATATCTTATTTTAAAGAGGAAATTTCAATAACATACCTTTCACATTATTTTCTTAATTTTTGAAAATATGATGTTAGATATTTTTCATTCCTTTTAGCTTCTTCAAAGTGTGCTGTTAGATCATCAATTATTTCCTTTAACTCCTTTTCATTTTTCTCAATCTGGTGCTTCAATCTTTGATTCTTCTTTTCAACAGCTTCTAACTCTTCTAAGGCACAAATGAGTTCTCCTTCCAGATTCACTTTAGATTCATCCTATTCTTCTTCTTGATCATCTATAATTTTCCTTGTAGAGGCATCTTCATGTATGTCCATGAATATAATCTCTTCTTCTTCTGAATCACTGACTCCACTATCTTCGGCTGAACTAGGATCTTTAGAATACAAACTCTTCTTCTTGAATCCCTTCTTGAATTTAACTTTTAAATTCTTCTTGTATGTATAATTTCCTTCTTTCTTATCATCATTACCCTCATTTGGACATTTAGCTAAAAAATTTCCAATCTTTCCATAATTAAAACTTTAAAAAGGTAATTTTCCTTGATATTTAACCTGTGCCCTTTTTTGACTTGTGAATGAAAAGAGCTCCATTGTCATCTTCATCTTCACTAGAACTATCACATGATTCTTGAATCTTAGCCTTATATTTATTTGATGTATTGAAAACTACTTCTCTTTTTGAGGGTTTATCTTATTCAGTCTACATCTCATATGCCATGAGAATACCATAAAGCTCATCCATCTTTAGCTTGACTAAATTCTTCATCTCTTCAATTACTGAATCTTTTGCATCATATTTCATTGGTAGAGATCTCAAAACTTTTTGAACCATAGTTGATTCTTCTAAATTTTCTCCAAGACCTTGAATTTTATTAACTAATTGATCAACCCACAAAATATAACTTGATATATTTTCTTTTTCTTCCATATTCAAACTCTCAAACTATATTCTAAAAGTTTGAAGCTTAGGTTACTGAACCTTTCCATCACCTTTGTAAATATTCTCAAGTTTTAGCTAAATTTCATGAGGAAATTTACATTTCATAACTTTAACAAATTTTGATTCACATAAACCACATAAAATAGAATTTAAAGCTTTAACATTACTTTCACTTGCCTTCTTTTCTACCAGAGTAATTACAAGTGTATGTGGCTCTTCATATTCCTACACCACTACTTTCCATATGTCAAATCCAAGGGCCATCAAATAAGTCTTCATTTTTATGCTCTAAAAACCATAATTCATCCCATAAAACAAAGGTGCCCTATTTGTATAAAATCCTTCATGTGATCTAGCCATCATGCTTTCTTGATCTACCTACAAGCTGTAAAACGTTTTCAAAAGGAACCTAGTCAGATACCAATTGTTAAGCTTGGGATATACTAAGAGTGGGGTGGTGAATCAGTATATCATAAATATTATAAAATTTCACTAAATCAAATTATACTTAACCATACATTCAAGATATGCAATAAAAATGAAATAATAAACACCACACAAGATAAAGAGAGACACTAGATTTAATGTGGAAACCCAATTAGGGAAAAACCATGGAGAACAATCTCAAGTATATGAATGAGCACCAACTCAAACTACAAAGTTTGGAAGCACCAACTTGTAGGAGCACCAACCCCTTTTTCGAGCACCAACACATCAAATATTTGTGAGAACCAACCCACAAGAGCACCAACCCCTTAAAAAATTCATGAGCACCAACCCACATGAGCACTAACCCCTTTTGTGTATAAAACACAACTATCTCTCAATGTTGCTTTCTCAACAAATGATATCACATTACAATATATCTTTCCTTTCTCTCTTTTGCTCTTCTAAGCTAGATATAACAATTATGAATAATACTCTATCTTCCATATTACAAATGTCTTCTCAAGCCTTTATTTATAGCTTTCCAAATGACCTTTGGCTTTTACCCTTTGTGACCCTTCAATCCTCATGAAAAATGGCACGAAACTTGCATGAACCTTTGTATCCTTGAATTTTAAAAGTCATATGATGACCATTCATAAACAAAAGTGTCCTTTCCTCTTTTGTCTTTATCTTGGTGACTTTCCATATTCCTCAAAGTGTCCCTTCATGGAAAAATGTGTCATACCTCTTTTGTCTTCAAAGACTCTTAAAATTCCTCAGGATGACTCTTCATGAGAAAATGCATCCCATACCTATTTAATATTTTACCATATGACTCTTTGACTTATCCATGGGCCCTCTTTTGACTTATATGTAACCAAAAATATATTCATTAATATTAAATAAATATTAACACACATTAGCTGAGATATAAATATTAGAAACACCATTAAATGAAATGGGCCCTATATCACCAATAATGATAGACCTTTGACATCAATGAAAATATTTACAACAAGAACATGTCCTTGTATGTCTTGATTTATCAAATTTAGTGACATGTTCCCATGTTCCTTATATTGTGGTCCCTTGGCCTCCTTTGATTTTATGCATCGTTGTAATGACACTTATTTCCTTCTTGTTACACACTCTAGTTTTAGATGACATGAGGGACTTCATACATCTCCCTTTCCTACTTGGCTTTCATAATGGACATAATTCCCCATCCCCTAAGTATCTACTTAGTTATTACTCTAATACATTATTCATATACATTGTTATATCTATCTTGACAACCTTTCGAATGCTAGATCTAACATACATTGTATACTACAAACTTATGATCAAATTTTCTTACATTATAATATTACATTTGTAAATTATATTGATTTATTATTCAGATATACTATATGCTCTAGATAACACACATTTTTTAGACCTCAAAATTTTAGGTTAGTTCTTACACAGGTTCAACAACTTCCCTAAAAAGAGTAGGTATTCAAAGGGGTTTTTCAAAATAATCAAGCTATCTGGATATGATAAAAGTATTTTTTTAGCACATAGGCACAAAATATAAAAAATAGTTTTAGGAAAACTTGGTGGGAAATAGTGACATAGAGATCAATTTTAGTTGGATAAAAATTATAATCATTAGATTTTAACACCTAGATTAGGAAACTAGTGCCACATGATACTACTATCTAGTAACCTTAGTTTCAAAAAAATATAGATTAACTAGAAAATTACAATAGGTATAGTCCAGGTTTGCATAGGTTTAGTTATATATTACCAATATTAACTTAGTTTAGCTTAGATTCATACTAGTTTGCTTAGTTTGGGGGCATTATATGCGACATGATCATTATTGTTTCATTTTATATGCTCAATTACCTATTATTACAACTCAATATAGAATCCATATACTTAGATATCATATTTGGGGGCTTGTACATGGCACACTATTTCTATATGCTTACTTATACACTAGTTGATTAGATGGAATGACAAACTCCATGTCATTATCTATGTTGTACACATCATATACCATGTTCTACGTTACACACTAGATTCATGCCTTAATATATGTATAGTGATTAGAATTTTGGAATGGCCCAAATACACCTAATATTATCAAGTGACCTAGAGCTATTTTAGATTCTAAACTTCCCAAGTGCCCATAGAGATGACATATATAGTTGTAATTATAGTTACATATCTTTAGTTATCTCACATAGTTTTAGTTTTAGATGCATCTATTACACATGGGTATGCAATGATGGAGTCATATTCTACTTGAGATCTTGATCCACCTACATGAGACGGTTAGACACACCATTACTCCAATCCAAGATATACACAAGTAATGATTCATCAAGTAGGGGTTGAAAATGATGGAGTCAAAACTAGATCAAGTTATTGAGCCACCCACATATGGGGATTGAGTAAGGCATTAGTTTAGTCTAGGTTATCCACCAATTAATTACTATCTACAAGCATGCGCATGCACACATGGACACGCACATGCACTCACGCGCATACACACACACACAAACACACACACACACACACACACACACACACAGAGAGAGAGAGAGAGAGAGAGAGAGAGAGAGAGAGAGAGAGAGAGAGAGAGAGAGAGAGAGAGAGAGAGAGAGAGAGAGAGAGAGAGAGAGAGAGAGAGAGAGAGAGAGAGAGAAGAGAGAGAGAGAGAGAGGTTATCACTAGGTTTTTTACATTGGCTCACATACTGAGTGAGGTGTATTTGTTCATTTCCTCTCTCTTATCTCTTTACTAAGTTTCATCTTTTGATTTTAATATCTCTTAAATAAGAATTAATTTATGCATATTTCAATTAAAAAAATAAATGGATCATGATTCACATACTCTAGGATTCATCTCTTAGGTAAGTATAGGTATTGATAATTTGGCCTTCCAATCAAATGTCAACCCCTATCATTTGAAAAATTGCCATTTCATTCATTTTCTCCTTAAAAGAGGATTTGAGGTCATTAGTTGATGTCATGAGATATGGGGTAAACATGTTTTAGAGTCCATATCAGGTCTAATTAACCCTTATTAAGGTCTATTTTTGGATAATTACAAATGAAAAATGAAGCCAAATGGGTATAATCAAGAATTAAGGTAATAAATAAAGTCAAGTAGTGTCTCTAAGTGTATGAGAAGTTGTAAAGGAGTTATAATGACACATCCCCTGAAGTATTCAAGCTAGATATGAATAAAACTCCATCTTAAAAGTTTTAAAAGGATACATATCATTGAAATAATAACTTCCATTATCCTTAAATCTATAAAATGATATTCAAATTACATTAAATAGCATATTCTTCCCCTATCTTACATTTAACATCCTTTACTCCTCCTTAAATGTGTCTAAAGTCCTAGAATCATACCATTTCAATATTAAACATGTAGTTTTATTAGTTTTTGATCTTTTTATATGGGTTTTTAGAGACATAGAGGCTCATTCATGGCTGGGGATTATCAACATTAGCCAAAGAGGCAAAAAAACATTCAAAAATAGAGATTTTCATGAGAAAATAATGTTCTGAGAGTTTTCTATAATTATACAAATTTTTACAGATAGGTAAAGACCCAAAGAATATATATGGAAGGATTTAAAATCATTTAAGTCCTTAGACAAAGGTTTCATGCTCAGAAATGTTCAAATAAAGAAAAAACCTTTGCCATTTCTCCATCAAGTTTCCTAATTCTTCTTGGTAGCCTCAGAATGGTCAACATTTTTTCATCAATTCACTGAAGAGAAATAAATTTGGAGTATAAGATACAATTCAAAGGATGGGACCCTAATTCTATTTAAATTTATGGCATTATTTGTCTAGACTAACCCCTTAACTTTATAAACAATCGTTAAGAAGTTAGGGGTGTAGGAAGATGATCTCAAAACCAATAGAGTTGGTTTTCAACATTTTAAGGAATTATGGATTTCGTTAGTGGAAATGAATGATTATGTGATATTATGTAGGACTCTCTTATCCTTCTCACATCATTCCCTAGCACTATTTTGGCATGTGCAAGTAAAGGAAAGCAAATATCTCTATATAATTATAGGTTGTAGACCTATACAAGTTGATAGTTAGGGTTTTCAGTGTGTTTTAGATTATTCTTTACATCAAGTGGCCTATAAAAAAATAAATATTATTATAATATATCATAAATTCAATATTATAAGCAATAATAATGATGAGATCCTTGAGAAATGATTTAAGATATTGGTCAAGAGATGTCTTATTAACCTATAGCTCTCTAGACCTACAGGTCAACATTAGACCAAAAAATCTTAATTGAAGGAGTATCTAGTTTATTTAAGACACTATCAAATACATAATTTCTATTTCAAACATATCCTAATCTTTAAGGCCAAGTTTTCTATGTCGCAAGTAGAGAGATAGCTAAGGGGCCAAAATGCTAATGAATTATTAGAGTTATAGGCTGAATAGAAATGTTTCTAAGTAATTTTATGTATTATTCAAATGAAAAGGATTTTTAAACATTGAAACGTGTTTCATATTTCCCTAAATTACCTTTTATAATCATTAAAATGATAAATTATCTTCATGTGAAAAGATAAGAAGGTGTTAGGCCTAAAGTAAATACCTACAAGCCTACATACATATTGTTAAGCAAAAAGAGACATATCTCTCATTGAATGTAAAATATGAGACTTATGAGAGGTTTGGGTAACTTTTAATAAAAAAAATTATGATATTTGACCTATGTTGAGTAATGAAATATATAATAATGGCACTCTCAAGATTTAGTGGGGTATGAAGCCTTGAAGAGGTGTTACAGGGTTGCCTACAATTTATCAATAAAAGGTATAATTTTTTTTATGATCATAAGGTTTGAAGGTTTTATAATATTTTAGGTGTCAAAAATATGTTTCCTAAAATATTAATCAACCCTATAAAGAAAATAAATCCCATAAAATTAGCCTTTAGGGTCAAAGTTGTAGCATTGCTCTAAAACCCCTAGGTATAGGAAAAGCAAGTTTTACAGCTAATTGGGGAGCCAATATCTTATTTAAAATATTATAAGACATAATGAGAGAAATTTAAAACATCATATATCAATTTCCAAATTAAAAATATCTTTTAGATTACTTATTTTCTTAGAATCTCTCTCTACCTGCACATACAGTGCTTACATACTTGAGAAGGTCTAATTCCTCATGTGAGAAGTACATTGAGGAAATGAATGGGATGAGATTGAGTTTAAAGGTGTTATAGGGTTCCAAAATGTTCAATTTAGTTTCATTTATTGTTCTCAAAAGTGCATGTATGGTATGAATGATCAATAAGAAAGGAGATCACTAAAATAAACATTGTTTCACTATCTGAATAACTCGAGAAGGTATCATTTTATGATCAAAAATAGAAGGAGAGATTACACAATAATTTTTTAAATGTTTAATGGGTCCATCTACTCCTGTTTTTTGACATTTATCCATCCTATGAGGATTTTTTCTCTATGAATGACTCCTAACAAACTAGGACCCTAAAACCTTGCTAAAACCCCTTCTAAGAGTTTAATGGGTGAAAAATAAACTTTAATGAGTCCAAAATATCCTAAAATGTATTGGAAACACATGAATGACATTTTTAAACCTTATAAATATCTATTATATTAAGATATTGGCACATGTGGAGGAAAAAGGCTAGAGAAAATGGTCTAAAAGATGCATTTTTAGGCCTATTTGTAGGTATCAAAGTGATTGAGGTATTATTTACCAATAAAGGATAATTTTTGAAATATATCAGGGGTTATAAGGACTTAAAATACTCACATCAAGTTTATTCATAGTGGTAAAATTATTTTCAATATGTTAATTAGGTTTTAAGAAAGACTATGTTCATCCTTACATTGAGAGAGTGGAATTACAGGTCTCTTAAAAGTTTTCAAGAATGAAGGAACCTCCAAATAATATCTATAGAACATCCAATTTCATCCTTAAATTAATATCCAAGGCATATGTAGGTCAATCTCATAAGTTTTAGGTAGTGAGGAGAGACATAGCTTGACAAACTAGTTTTCATCCCTCTAAATCCTAGAGAGAGATCCTAAGAAACTGATTTCAATCAAGGATCCTTATAGAAACTTTGTAGTAGCTAAATATTTTATTTAAATAAAATTAAAGGACATGATACACACATGTAACATAGTTTAGATGTTTTAAATTTGGACTAAGTGTCATAAAGTCAAGTGGGGGTTGAACGCAATGGAAATCATGGGTTGCTACATAGTAAAAAGGGTGAAAGAGCATGATGACATATGAATATATTCATCATATAGTGAAATTTAGGGTGTCAATGGAACCTGTTTGTAACTTCATCTTCAAAATATGACATTAGAACTCCTTATTTAGTAATTAGGCCACCTTGTCATGAAGATCATTATACTACCAAGCCAACACATGGGCAGAGTTATGAGAACATTTTATCACTCTCACAAACATTTTAATTGATTGATGATGGTGATTATGTACTTTTCCCAAATTTTCTTCCTTTATCTCTCTCATCTTCTTCAATAAATTGGCCTATGATTCTTTGTAAAATCTCTCTCTTGAACAAGTATGAGGAAACTCTACTCAACTGTTTATTTATACTATGATATTCAAGTGAATTCAAGTTAATTCCAACCTTATTCATATTGCATTTTAGTTTATTATTAGAGTGAATGGTTTTATAAATTTTAGTGATTACATTACATCTCCTTAAATTATATCATGTTCATTATTACCTCTATACAATCAAGGTCACTTCTTGTAGGTCACATGGCGTGTGTCAAATAAATTTGTAATGGCTAAATGTGGACTATATTCACTAGTGTCTTCTTCTAGACCCCTTTGATCAACCTTATTAACAAAATACTTAGATATAACATCCATCTTGAAATAATTATGCTTGAAGGACTACTTGAAGCTATGAAATTAGATTTAGCCTTGTGGAGGAAACTTAACTTTGGGTACATTACTTTATTTTTATTTTTATTTTGTTTTCTTCTCCCTTTTCCTTGAATTTTTATATGTTTATTATTATTCTAGGTGTTGTACCAGATATCCATCCCTCTCTAGAGGTTCTCTCTATCCATAGGTCATCCACAACCTTAGAGAGATCTTATTGTGTCAACTGGGTGAAAAGGCCCTAAACAAGCCTCTTATAGGGTACAATCCAAGTTCAAAACACTAGGTACACTTCTTTTTTCCTTTTCCCTAGTCATTTCACTTTTTTACATTTATAGAATAAAGTGGGGGAGAATGTAATCACCTAAAAATGATATTTGAGTTCTAATAATTTTACTTGAGACCACCCATCCCTAGCTTGGTCCTAGACCTATCTTAGGAATTATTTATATTCTTATCTAACCTTTGTGTGGGCCACATGTATCCCAAAACATCCCTAAATTAGTCCTAGACCCTCAATTTAAGATCTTCAGCCATAGTGCCTTAAGTTCTACCTCCTAGACACTAGCGCCAATAATTTAGATAGTAGTACCCTATGGCACTATTGTACCTTTCCCTCCTTTTTTTTACCAATGTATATATTTTAAATTAAGAACCCACCTAGGGCTAGTCTAGATTTATTTCAAGACCCCACACAAACACTAGAATAATACATATACATGAATTTTATCCCTTTATCCACTAGATGGAAATTAGATGAAAATTACACAAATAAACTTAGAACAAGTTGTGCACAATCAAGGTTATCAATCCCTATTCTAATTTAATTATGCATAAAATAATATACAACATTCTTAATCTTATATTACTTAAGTTTACAATATCAATCACATTTAAATAACTCTTTCCACATTTCATATTATCTTCACTTTCACTTGCACTAGCACTTAGGTAGGGGAACTGCATCAGGCTTGATCCCATTTCAAAGTATTGTTATTAGTGTAACTCTCATCATAGTGAGGTTTTTGAATATGTCCAACCTACCCCACTAAAAAAATACTTTACCACTTGTGCCAACCATACTCCATAACAATATAGAGGATTAGGGTTTGAATATAAAATCTATCAAAATAAGTCATCTACAAAGATCTAGAACTCTTATGCATAGGAATATGCTTGTAGATCCAGGACACATGTGCACCCCACAATCACATAAAAATTATGATCAAAGGACACTAGCATAAAAATAGGGACACTAATTCCACATGGTGATATTTTCTAATTAGGGTGCTATTATCTATGAAGGGTTTTGACACTTGGATCCTATTTTTGACACTTAGATCAGCTTATATCTTAGTTTACAGCTCATTAAATTTCCTAATTAGTACTTTGTTTACATTATTTATTACTATTTTAGAGGGTTCAAAACTAAATCAATTCTATTACAAATTAGTGTCTATATTTGTTACATATTTCTACCTTGATTTACTATACTTGGACCTTTAGCAACTTAGGATTTATTTCTACTAAGTCCTATATAGTTAAAATAGATAACAATAAATAAATGTATTTTCATTTTTCATTGTAGGAATAAGTATGAAGTTCACTTAGTTGAACTCAAAAATTTATTACCCAAATCATCTATTCATGATAATTAATTAAATACAATGACATCACTACCTATGTATTCTATTTTGAATATGATTTTCATGATGTTAGCATTTTTGAGGTCATTCACCATGTCACACTTTATCATTGCCTTTTATTTCCCTAGTCAATTTTCTATGTCATTTATTATTACACATGTTCATTGCCATGATTAATAGCAAATTGCATATTTATTTATTTACATAAAATTATATAGAAGATGACACATGACATCTTATTTCTCAATCACTTGGAGTTTTTCTCTATGTCCCTGGATATGGATCATAACTCAATGATATGAAGACACATTTTGGATCACATTTATATACATCATCACTTTTGATTTATGGTTTGTGAAATTTAATGTTATCTACATATGATTGGGATATTAGAACATGAATAGATCTCACCTGTATAAATATTCATATGGGATTTATATCCCCATGTAATTATGTAAAGGTCACAGTATGGAGTAAGACATTGACATGTGGATGGATCTCACTTATCTAGAGTTATATGATTTAGTCATTACTATGTAGGGAGAGAATGAGTAGATCGAGACAAATGTCTTGATCCTATTAAAATGGTTAGTTAGAGATCCCCTACCTTATTACTTTTATGAATAATCTATGAGTAAGTGGTATGATGAAGGTGGATATCTCTCATTTTCTTAGGTTCCTAGATGAAAATAGACTCATAACATTTTTATAGGTAATAGATAAATAAGATTGAGACACATGGATGGTCCTCACTCTCTTATTGATAATAGACATGGAATTTTTTAAAGATTGATTCATGAGGGAGATGGATAGATATGCATGGCATGATTCATTTACTTTGGTTGTCTAAAAACATAATGTTTTACCTAATCTTGTATTTTATGAATATTTAATCACAAAAGAGATAGGTGGAAAAAAGGGGATGTCAAACTATAATAGTTAATATAGTCTATAAAAGTTAAAGTGACCTTTGAAAAATACTAAACTATCTTGGTTAGTCCAAAATAAAATTAAAATCATATTTTAGAAAACACTAGATTGGGAAGCTAAGGATCCATAGAATTATTTAGTAGAAATGTTTATTTTGAATTAAACCTAGGGTAATAGTTCATGCAGCCTGAATATGGACTGAATTTATCAAAATAAGACATGAACATGAATTTTATTAGGAAAAAGTGGGTCCTCATTTGAAAATTTTAAAATGGGGCTTATTGGTCACAACAAACTATTCTAGGATGAACATGTGGAAATCTCTCAGAGTAACATGTTGATTATTGTTGTTTAAAGGTGATATGTGGTATCTTATCACTTATTTTCTTAATATCATATTTTTAGTCCTTCAAATTGATCATTTTTATATTTACTATATATTTACTATAGTTAACATTAGTTTCCCTTATGGATCTTCGATAACACCTTTAGGTTTTATTTTTTTCAACATTTTAGCTTCCCTTCTTTTGGGATGATTTGTAGTCAGCCTTACTTTCCTTTTGGATATTATTTAGCAACTCCTAGTTTTAATATACATTTTATATCACCTTAAAAAATTTGGCATTACATTTTTATATGGAGTTAAATAACCATCTTTATAAGTGTCATAGACTAACAAGATGATGTAAACTAATACAATCATAAAATAGTGGCATTGTAACTCAAAATTATATGAATTTGATATACCTAAGGAAAATTCAGGTAATATTATCTCAAAAAAATTCAACTTGTATTTATTCACTATGTTGAGTAACCATATTGCAATATTTTTGTGGCTTAATAGTCCATGCACACTGATAGAAGAAGCTAAAATATCTCCACATTGTTTCTCAATAAATGAAAACTTTTTAAAACATAAATCTTAGAGGTTCAAAATCTCTCTCCAACAAGGTCATGGACACAAAAACAAAGAAAACCTAAATTAAAAATGACACTCTACCACTCTATTTTGTCCATTTATGAAATATCATAAAATCCTTGGCTAGTCCTACATAATATATGATAAATAACATCAATAGGTCATGTATACTAACAAAGCATGCAATGCACAGGTCTTTTTTTTATATTTATTAATAATTTTTTTTTTTAAATTATTATTATTGTTAATATTATTATTTTTATCTATATTTTTAGTAATAAGTTT
>JARHVA010004161.1:1605000-1682013 GCA_037957365.1 Torreya grandis | reverse complement strand
TCATCCATGTCTCAGTCAATCGCAATCAACCTATAGGAAATAAATATAATTTTTTTTTTAAACTATTTTGCATAGCTAATTTATTGAATTCATTCATCTTTTCTAATTGTCATTACTTTGCTTTCATTTTTTTAGCTACATGTCATTTTACAACATTTTATATTTCTATATTAATATTATTTTAATTAGAGTTAATACATTAATTACTTCAAAATTTTCATTAAAAAAATAGAGATAATAAAGTTATTATAAAACACTTTGATCGATTTGAGAGGATTTCAAAGTTATATCCCCATATAGAGTGTAAAAATATCCACCCATGTGTAACTAAGGTTGATGTTTTAGTGGTAGATGGGCAGTTTTTCAAGGACAATTAATTTTAGTAATATAGTGACCCAAATACGCTTTAGTGGGTTAATATAAGTCTGATGAAAATTTTCAAACGGAACTATGAAAATTAAACAAATCATTCTCTACAACATGTTCAAGATGATTTGGACATTTAAAGATCAAATAATGAAGAAAAAACAATGTTATGAGCTAAATATATTCAATTTGTTGAAACTAATAGCTATTTAAAGTCATCTTTCACTGGGAACTAGTTTCAAAATGTCAATGATGTTGGTGTGTTGTATATTAGGATTCAAAGTTTTATCAATGATAAATTGAACAATATATTGGTAAAGCTTCATGATTATTTTTAAATAGGAGTTTTGTGTAGGAAAGATAATTTTTTTGATTATTTTACAATTTTTAGTATTGGATAGGGATTGAACCATTTAGTTTAAAACCTCTCAAAGTATAAATTTAGTCAAATTTTACTATGGAAAAATTTTAGAAGCTATTCATCTATGATCTAGTATACATAGTGAATGACATATTAGTATTACTTTAGTATTTTGTATTGATGTCATGCCTACTAAAAATGATGATAGTAATATTGAAAAGTGTGTTCCCATCTATTATTCCTCTTCTTATGTTTTATTTTTATTTTCTATCTGATTGATACTTATCTCTATTTTTGTTCATAAAACCTCGTGACACTTAATTTAAAGGTTTAGAAAACATATAATGTGTAATTTTACTTATTGTTTTCTTTTTATATTTCAAACTTATTCAAAACTACAATTTTACTTGAAATATAAGCTAAAAAAATAATATTTTTATATAATCATACCATTTTTTTAGAAAATAGGTGGATGTGATTTATTTTTTAATATATTTTTTCCTTCAATCTAATTAAAAATCCAATATACATTTGGTATCTATCATAATTTTAAAAAATGGCATCTAAATGTATTAATTTTATATCAAAACAAAGAAACAAAAATCATAAAAAATTTACATCTATTGGAATGATATTTTCATTTTATACCTAATTCACATGAAATATCTAGTTTTAAACAAAGAATACATTTTTTTTTCATGTTTAGAGCATGTTTCATGAAACCATATGGTAAAAGGTCAATAAATGGAGTTAATTATATTAGCGTCTAACAATTCATTAAAATATTCCATTATGAACCTCACTTTCAAAAAATTATGTTTGTTTGAAAAAAAGGAGACTATTTTGCCATATTTACATAGTAAATTTGATTTGAGCTTAACATACTATATAATGGTTGTCAAAATATTGAAATATATGAACATGTTGATGTGCCCATTCATTAATTGCAGAAAAAAACTAAGGGAAAAAACTAGTACAAAACAAAAGAAATAGATATTGTTTGCATCCCATGGAATAGAAAAAGTGGCATAGAAACCATATAATCTTCAACTAATACTCAAATTCAATTTACCAAAACTAAACTTAGTATAATTTGTACATGAAAATGACCTTTTCATTAAATAATAAAAAAAATTAGAATAAATATGTAATAGTTTTATGTCAAATATTTTACTTACAGATATTTTGTATATGGCATTTTATTACCAATGATTTAATAATAAACTATCTACATCCCCTTTCCAATCTTCATTTTCATCTTCAATAGTCATGATAGTTTATAGGTTTATGACTCTCACCCTTCCAAACTAAACCTTTCTTTCACAATGATAAAAAATACACACAATTTTTTTTTATTAAAAATATTATGACAAATTTGATTAACATTAACTATATACTTTAATTTTTCATTTATATATGTCAATATATCAAAAATACATGATATTATTAACTTAAAAAATCATGAAAAAAATACCTAGAACCACTTTTCAATTTTCACTATCATCTTAAATAATTAAAAACTATGACATTGCCACTTTCTAAAATGAACTCTCCATGGTGTCGTTGATTAATGATTAATGTATGAAATTTGAGGATGAATATAATTACTTTATTTTTCATTCTCAACTATAATCTTAAAGATTAAAAACTATTATGTTACCAATGGCCATTAAATCATAACATAACTATAAATATTTTCAAAGATTATTTATTTGACCATTGTATACCAAATCTTTTACAGTAAAGATAAAGGAAACTATCCATATATATATTGGCATCACAACTCTTATTTATTTTTTTATAATTAGTTTCAACAATAAAAACTAATGAAATTAAATAAATTGATCATTTGTGTAATTTTTGGCCCACATCGCATGACCTAATACTAAATAACAAGGATGCCGTGGCATGTCATTCATTAGGTGGAAGATATGGAATGTTTAGTGGTCATTAAATCTAAGGAAAGGAAGATGTATCTTTTTCCATGTTATAAAATGTATTATGTGTATATTTATCTAAAACATTTGATGTTGTTATTATTATTTTTGTTTGATTTTAATGTTTATTTAAGGATGTTTATGTCCATTTAATGTGTTTCTAATTCAAACTATTTCTTCTATTACTGAAAACTTGAAACATTATAATCTATATATGATTTAATCATCTATGAGACCAAATTTGACAATATATTTTGTTTATTCAATGGTATGGCAAATCTATAGTGTTTTCTAGCTTGATACACATATTATACATATTGGCAATGTATTCATTATCAAGAAATTTAATCTTGAATAAATTTCTCTATATAGATGTGACAATGATATTCTATTTTTCTTAGTTTTACTTCAAAATCATTAGGTTTATGTTTCCAAAAATATTCTAGACAGGTCTACAATTTCACAATTTCATTATTTTCAAAGACATATTTTGTCATCTAAAAGGTGTTAAGAGTTAAGATCATATCAATGTAAGATATATCCTTTATATTACCTAGCTCATTGGTTTTCCCTTCATTAATTTATATTAATATATTTTTTAATGTCCTAAAATTGTATATTTGTTATTACCAAATCTCTACTAATGGTTTATGGTTCTTCACAGGGTTTATGTACAAAGAAGTTCTGGGTTTGAAAAGTTATATGTAGTTTTGATAAATTATAGTAAATAGAATAGAGATTAGATATTAACACATTTTTATATGAGTTAATCTTAAATCAATTCCTCTACATGTATATTGCGAGAATTTTTTATTTGTCTCCATTTTGTAATTAACATTGATATGATTTATTTTAATCAATAAATTTATTTCTCACATTTACATGTTTTTTGGGACATGATTAAATTAAAACCATAAATGTACAACATATATAAAGTTTTATATAGTTTTAAATCCTCAATCAATCTTATCCTACCAATATATTAAACTTGTTCACATAGGTTACATGTATTAACATACATCATCATCATTATTATTATTCAGTATGTTGTTTAGATTAGATTAAAGCCACCTTTAATAGTTGGTATGGATACCATCCCTAGACACAAAATGAGGTCCAGATATTCCCAAGTAGTCTGAAAATAAAATAAAAATAACTCACCAAGAAACATATATAAAAGCCAAAAGAAACCCAAAAATGTAACAGCCGAAAATGATGGTAGGGTCCAAAAGAGGATCCCAATATGAATGAAGTAGAAATCCTGAAATTGACTGATACAAGAGCTAGCCTAGATAGAGATAAAAGACGTGCATGACTTAGAAGAAACCAATTTTGAGTGGATTGAGAAACACTAGAGAAAGAACCATTACTACTTTCGACTATTGTGACAACAAGCCATTTTTGGTTAAACCAAAAACTAACTTGTCTAAAAGAAGTCAAGGTCTCAAGAAACTGTCATAGTCTACAAGGGACCAATGAATTGATTTTTGCTATATCAAGAACCAGCTTGGACATAAAAAGAGTTCCAGTTATATATAAAATGTTTAAGGTCTCCAAAGACCCAACCCCCAACATAACTTGATTAGAATAGTTCGAGAAGCATCCTAGATACATAAGGAGATCTAGGTTTCCAACAAAACCTTCAAGGTCTAAAAAAAGACTAAAACTTTAACTAAAGCCCAAAAAGGGAATGCATGCCAATTATAGATGGACCAGTAACCATTATAGACTTAAAGGATCATGAATACAAGATCTATGAAGTAGCAATTATGATCCCCCAAGGAACCCAACATTCTAACAACCACTTTATACTGGTGTGGTACTTAGTCAATTTTAATCAGACCAAAAACCATCCTACGTAGATAATGTAAGAAGCCTATGTCTCAAAATCGAACCTATTCAGAGTCCATGTCCCAAGGAGACCAAATTCCCAATTTTGAATAGATCAAGAACCAACTTGGATATAAGTGGTCGTCTAGGTCTCCAGAGTCCATTAAAGAGAAAGAAACCCTGTGGGGTCCCAATAGGACCCAAAAATAATGAAACATCCATCAATTTTAGATGGGATGGAAACCATCCTAGACTAAAATAGCTTGAGGCCCAAGTCTCTAAAACAACCATTTTGAACCCCCTAGGGACCCAACATACTATAATTTTTAAAAAATCTAGTTTTGGCTAGACAAAAAAGTAGTCTAGGCTAATGGAGCAAGAGGCCCATGGACTCAAAGGGATTAGATTAGATAGCATCCTTGAAAAAATTGGAAGTCTAGGTATCCAAAAAAAGTGACTAGATAAAAACCTTTATGGGTCCCTATGGGATCTAATTCTAATAGAGAACTATAAAAAGTAAAGCATGAGAACCCTACTAGCCATGAGAGTCTTGAATAGTGTCTCAAATAAGAACATATCAAAATTTTCCTGGGTCTATACCTAAGATAATCATATAAGGGAAGTCTAGATCTCTATGAAAATAAACCCCTCTCCCTTGTGGGCCAAAATAGGGAATTCTAGATATAGAGTAAACCACACGGGTTTGAAATGACCCCCCAAATCCAACTCAAGAGAATAGTTCTAAATAGTAAAAAAATCATTTCCAACCAAAAAAATAATGGCAAATATAATGATGGCTAGGTAATATAGTAAATGACACCAGGATCTGCAAAAAAATATTAAACAACTCAGAAATTCTAGAGATTTCCACATCATCTCCCAAACATAAACTAAAAAAAACTTAATATAAATGGTGCTCTTGGCCCTCCTATTTATAGAATTTTTAAAATGATTAAAAATAACCATGATCATCCATCTTGAGATCAATATGTGTGGACAATAATCCATTCAATTTTGTAGGCTCAAATCATAAATACCCTCATAAATATTTAGAAGAAAGGGGCATTAAAGAGGCATGGGAGGCCTTAAACCTGATATTTATTCTATTTATGACTTATGGATGGCACCCCATAAATGATGTCACCTGATAATATAGATATTAGAAATCAATTTCTAATTAAAATATATTTAATAAATTCCATGTATTTTCCACTTAAGCCCTTGATTTGGATTAATTTACATAAGTGAGGTTCATTAACATTTATGTAATTCTTTGGAAATTGGTTTCTCACTTAATCAAACTAGTTGCAAGGTCAAGTTACTAAGTCATTATTTAACTAGAGTATAATTAAAAGGTGTCATTTTTTTTATAGCCCGATATCCTACTTAGGATCTTGTGGACATCAAATAACACATGCATGTGTTGTGTGCTTTTGAATTAGAATAATTTAGTGGTTTAAAGCATAAAATTATGTTTTTCTCATTTTGAATTGAAATGATTTGAAAAAAAATTAATAATCACATAAAATTCATTGCTCCATTTAGGGATACATTAGCCTAAATATATACTTTTATATGACAAGATCAAACTATTACCGTGTTTAAGTGATCTTGTCTCAAATTATGCATTTTCACAAATTTTGAGTAAGATTGACAATTTGAAAACAATGGTGTTAGGAATTGGATGTATACATTTTCCCCTTGTTTAAGAAGGTGTGGAAAGACATTCAATAAATTAACGTCTTCTCCAATAAAATATTTTTAATGAATAATTTGGAAGGAAATGATCCATGTAACCCCTTGAGAGAACATATGAAGATGAAATAAATGAATGGACTCTTAAAAAGAGAGAGAGAAAGAGGTGAAATTAACCCATGGATGATTGAGTTAATGCTTGGATGTGTTGATTCTCAATTATAAAAATATAATTATAATATAATGGAACCCAAGTATGGGTAAGTTGGAAGGATACACACCAAAACTATAAGAAACATGCTTTGATCACACCAAAGAAGGGGCAAGCTACGTCCTTAAGTCATGATCAATCCCAAAATAGGTTGCATACTTTAAAATCTACCAGAACAAAGACAAAAGATATATAGTTTGGAATTAGAAGAAAAAGGAGAGCATGGATCTATAGAAAATAAATAATAATTTTCCCCAAAAGAGTGGATTTGACCGGTTGATAAAGTAATTTTTTCCTAGTAGGGAAAATTTTGATCACTGATAATTAATTGTTCCCTAGTAGGGTTGATTTGATCGGTGACTGGTCTAAATGTTGTGACCTACTAGGAAAAATTAGTAAGCATAAATCAAGGATATAACCTATTGAATAGATTGTTGGGAATCTAGAACAACAAACATGCTCTGATACCACTTGTTGGGAGGGTGTACACCGGAAGCACACAATTTGATTACCAATACCAAGCAACTTAATATGCGGAAATTAACCAGATTCACCAAGTAACTAGAATTCAGAATAACACAGCATATGAGAGACAATACCAAATTGTATTAACACTTTATACAGAAAAGAATACAATAAAGAAGATGCCACTTCTTCTCCACCACCGTACAGAGGTTTCCCACACCTCAAGTGAACAGTAATTCTTCTCCCCAAAGCTCTCCCTCTCACAGGTCCCAACACCCAACTCAAATACAGAGTTGGTGTTCACCTCCCGTGCTCCACGCACACCACAAGTGCTGCACGCACTCCACAAGCACTCCACGTGCTCCACAAGTACTCAAGGTACTTCAAGTAGATCTCCCATGAATCTGCAACAACCTGCAATTCAACAGACCATACTTATGGAAGGAACTCCCTTGCCTTCCTCTTGCTCTATCCGAGTACACACCTGTACTCCAAGTAGATCCTGCCTGATACTGCTCCCTGTTGTGTTGCTGTCTGTATGACCTTGCACACCTACAAATCAAGCAATGGTTCTAATCACCTGTGAACCTCGACCTTGCACACACATACACCTGCAGATCAACGATCTTACTTACCATGTAGATCTCCTATATAGGCCATGCACCTGTGACCAAGATCCTACACTCTTGAAGAACCCAGCTGGCTCTCCAATCTAGCACCAACACACCTGGTACTGTGGCACTAGGAGGAACGCACCATAGCTCTACCTCACACACAGAAGGAGCTTATAATTATGCTCTCTTACTCCCTAGCAAACTTTTCCAATACAACCATGAGTCTATTATATAGATCTCATCCAAACAATGATTAGACATCTAATTACCATAATTAGATCTGCAGCTATGAGTCTAAAATTAGCGCTCATCATGCAAACTCTTGCTTCGTTAGCTCACTGCCCGTAATTAACTCGCAGTCGAACTACACAGGCGACCGACGTCGGTCCCTGTCCGCCTGGGGTCGCCGACGCCGGCCGATATATGACCGACGTCGGTTTCCTTCCTGTCTTACCCTGCCGACGCCGGTTTCCCAGATCAACGCCAAACACTTCTGACACTTAGCAACTCATTCTGCAACCTCCACCATGTCTGCATCAGTGAAGATTTTAGCTCCACAATCCTAACAATCTCCCACTTGGAGATAAACAGCTGCACTGTACCTGTACCTGTACTCTGTCTAATCTGTTTCCTGGTTTGTATCCCTCTTCAAGCTCCCACTTGAAGACAACCCACCACACAACCTGTGATGTACCACCTGTCATCCGAGTAACCTGCCACATCCAAACCTACAAATACATGTAGTGAAGTCCTGACCCTGCATAGCAACACCTGCTGCCGGTCCCTCTCAGAAAACCTGAGAATCCACTTCCCCGAATTGGCTCCTAACTCTCTGACATCTCCCACTGCATGGGAATACTCAGGTCTATACCAGACCTCATGTGATTTCGGACACTGTACCTGTCCAGCCCTTAGTGTGCTCCGGCTCTGCATCCCGAACCTCGCCAACACCTGATTCACATCAGCTCCCACTCGAGACAAAATCAACCTGTGATCTCCATGCCTCCCATGTCAAAGAATTCCGCTGCTCCAAACTCCTCCTGACATGCCACTGAACTAATCTTACCCTTAGCTCAGCAAAACCCTGTATGTACACCCCTGCTAGCTAGCATACTATCCACATACAGCAATAGAATGATGTCATGACTCATCATCCCGCTGGTAAGACAAACCACAGTAGTTACCTGACACTGACTGAAGCCATGCTCCGTCCTCCACCTGTCAAAAAACCTGTAACACTGTCCTGCAGCTCCACAAGACCATATACCTGGTCTTCCGTCTCACGTATCCATTCTCTCTATTCTTCTACTAAGGTATCCATTCGTCTCTGTGCTTTCATACCTGCTGGCATCTCTACCAAAACACACCTGTCTGGTTCTCCTCCAAGGAATCACATCCTCATCCATGCCAAGCTCACACCTGTTTCCTGGATCCTTCCTGCTATACAAACAGCAACAAGTATGAAGAAGAGGAACAACGAATTTGAGGGCCTAATTACGCCTTCAGTCCTCCGTATGGGTGTTTGAGACTCCTTGACAGCTTGCTGTCCACCCAAAATTCGTTTACAGTGACCGACCTCGGTCACTCCATAGTCTGCATCCGACCGACGTCGGTTCCATGCATCTGTACCTGACTACCAACCTGCCTGCGCTGGTGTCCCTGCTGCCGACATCGGTCCTTCTAACCGACATCGGTCTTACCTGCTACCGACGTCGGTCTCCTGACCGACGTCGGTCTTACCCTGCCCGACATCGCCGACTTCGGTCTGCACATGACCGACATCGGCACCTGTCTGTTCGACGCTGATTCCTTTTGACCGACATCGGTGTCTGTGTTCGCCTGTGAGTGATGACTTTTTACCCGCGAGCTTCTTTGAATCAAAATCCATGTCCAAACTGCCCTGCTCAGAAGTATCCAGCCACATCCACTGGGTTCTGTCCGCCATCTCCTCCATAAACACCAAGGCTTTCCAGTTCTTAAGCCTGTCAAATATATCTGTCTTCCGCTTAAGAACATGCATCTCCTTCCTGCTCATGTGACCAAGCCTACGAAGCCACGTCTCCACAATAAAAGAAGAATCAGTAATATAAACAAGTAGATAAAGGATACCTGTTTTCTTACCACCAGCTAATTCAAGTGCATCCGCTGTGAGAGTTCTTGTGCATCTCTCATCACCCAATCTTTCTGAAGAAATTAGCCATATCTCCAAACCTGGGACCTGCATGACCTTCATCAACACCTGTGTGTTGGCCGCCTGCAATTTCAGCTTCACTTTGCCTTTGCCAACAATCTGACAAGGCTTACCAGCTCCTCTACCTGGAACTGCATGGAAAGAGGCAACCGAATCTTTTATCCAAGATTCAACTTTATCCAAGAAACCTGCAAACACATCCTGTGCAACAATACCTGCTACATCTGTATCTTCAATTTCTTCATGTTGATCTGTTACCAACCAACAATAATCTTTTACATGTTCTTTCTTTCCATAGGACCGTGAGTGACCATCTGTGCTTTTCAACTCCTCCATTCTTAGCTTACTTTGATCTACAGTTGCTCTACTCCCACTCGATCAGAAACCCCTGAGAGTGCCCTGTAACCAAACACAAACCCTGCTTCCTCCAACCTCAGCTCAGATACCACTTGTTGGTATCAAGCTCAAGAACCTACAACCAAGGCTCTGATACCACTTGTTGGGAATCTAGAACAACAAACATGCTCTGATACCACTTATTGGGAGGGTGTACACCGGAAGCACACAATTTGATTACCAATACCAAGCAACTTAATATGCGGAAATTAACCAGATTCACCAAGTAACTAGAATTCAGAATAACACAGCATATGAGAGACAATACCAAATTGTATTAACACTTTATACAGAAAAGAATACAATAAAGAAGATGCCACTTCTTCTCCACCACCTTACAGAGGTTTCCCACACCTCAAGTGAACAGTAATTCTTCTCCCCAAAGCTCTCCCTCTCACAGGTCCCAACACCCAACTCAAATATAGAGTTGGTGTTCACCTCCCGTGCTCCACGCACACCACAAGTGCTCCACGCACTCCACAAGCACTCCACGTGCTCCACAAGTACTCAAGGTACTTCAAGTAGATCTCCCATGAATCTGCAACAACCTGCAATTCAATAGACCATACTTATGGAAGGAACTCCCTTGCCTTCCTCTTGCTCTATCCGAGTACACACCTGTACTCCAAGTAGATCCTGCCTGATACTGCTCCCTGTTGTGTTGCTGTCTGTATGACCTTGCACACTTGCAAATCAAGCAATGGTTCTAATCACCTGTGAACCTCGACCTTGCACACACATACACCTGCAGATCAATGATCTTACTTACCATGTAGATCTCCTATATAGGCCATGCACCTGTGACCAAGATCCTACACTCTTGAAGAACCCAGCTGGCTCTCCAATCCAGCACCAACACACCTGGTACTGTGGCACTAGGAGGAACGCACCATAGCTCTACCTCACACACAGAAGGAGCTTATAATTATGCTCTCTTACTCCCTAGCACACTTTTCCAATACAACCATGAGTCTATTATATAGATCTCATCCAAACAATGATTAGACATCTAATTACCATAATTAGATCCGCAGCTATGAGTCTAAAATTAGCGCTCATCATGCAAACTCTTGCTTCGTTAGCTCACTGCCCTTAATTAACTCGTAGTCGAACTACACAGGCGACCGACGTCGGTCCCTGTCCGCCTGGGGTCACCGACGCCGGCCGATATATGATCGACGTCGGTTTCCTTCCTGTCTTACCCTACCGACGCCGGTTTGCCAGACCAACGCCAAACACTTCTGACACTTAGCAACTCATTCTGCAACCTCCACCATGTCTGCATCAGTGAAGCTTTTAGCTCCACAATCCTAACATAGATTAAATATGAGTGGATAGAAACACATATGCGAGGGGATAATGACTATATAAGCCACAAAATCTAGGCATATGAGTATGCACAAAGTGATTAAAGAGATGAATAAAAGAAGAAAGGTGATTGAGCTGACCTGAGATACATCATGTATCCAAATGCTACCTACATAGTCTAGATGGACCTCAATCCAATGTAGTTTACACAAAAATGGGATAAAATGGAATTAAGAATGAAGAATATAGGAAAAATGGACCTCCATTTGATTAGACTCATAATATATGCCAAGAGATGCATGTCTTTCATAGAGTCTGGTACATAATCCATTGGTGTTTAGTTTTATTAGTATACTAAGAGATGATTGTTAGAACTATTTTGATTTTGAGACTTGTATCCAAATCACTTGGTGGTTACTATAACAAAAATGAAACTATGCATCATAAGTATGAGTAATCTATAATGACATAACATTTTAATTTTTATGAGTTAGCTCAAATGTGAATACTTATAACTAAGGATAACGATAATAACTACCAAGACCAGAGTTACAACTATTTACATTTAAACAAAAAATAAAGAAAAAGAAAAAGAATACATAAATGTAATCTAACTTAAAATCAAGATATGAACAATCTAGATTTAAGTAGGAACAAGAATGCATAAAAGCAAACTAAGAACAACTAAGGAAACAACATGAAATTAAGATATGAATAATCAATATCCAAGTTATAACAAGATGTACTTGAAAAATAAAACAAAATAAAAATACAAAATAGTAACTCAAAAGTCCAAAATAAAAAAATAAACAAAACAAATGGAGAGATAAGGAAGCAATCAAAATAATAAAATGCCTCTAATTGAAATCGTGTTAGGAATTAGATGTCTAATTTCGCCCCTATTTGAGAAGGCATGGTGACACATTCGGTGAAGCAATGTCTTTTCAATGAAAATATTGGTTTATTTTTCTCACAAAATGGTGAGAGAAATCAAATCAGTACTTGTAAAATGTCAAAAGCATGCAATCGGAATAAACAAAAGTGCAAGACAATGTTTTTATTTGTTTTGTTGATCAATTTATAATGCTTTTGTGTTTTTGGGATAATCAACAAAAATGTAATATTAACAAAGGTCTATAGAACTATCTAACTGAGGAGATGCATTTATAAAGGTAAGATTTAAAACAATAGCTAAATTGACTATAATAGGGATCATGGATATAAACAATGGCACATGGAACTAACTAATCAAGTAGATGTGCATCCAAGAGTAGAAGTTCTAAAAATATCTAAAGCTAGATGCAAGAGCCCATGATCACAAATCAGTAAGAGTGAGATACTGCTAAGGAAACAATGCCTACCGAAAAAAAAAATGATAAAAGAATAATATGAAGTACTAGATACATTTGAAGAATCATACAACAGGAAAAAGCCATCTGTTGATGTATCTGTGTTCACTGGTCTATAAGATGAAGCTGTAAAATATTGTCTAGGCTAAACTACTTTATAGAACTGGCATTGAATGTGTCTAGAAACTCTATAATCTTCATCATTTTCAATATTATCCTAATATACTTGAAATTAATGTAGTGATATCTCAATTAGGATAATAGCTTATGTTCCATAAGCAAAGGAGTATGGAATGGATCTTGTTGGGGTTCAATGACTAGCACTATAAACCCAAATGGTAGGAAAAATTTTCAAGTGCCAAGTATAGACAACATCATTGACAATCTTCTTAAGTATGTAATAATGGTTTAGTTTGATACCTTGGCTTGTCTATTTCCTTGTGGGTTATATTGTGTGGATTTAATGTTCTTGATTTTTAATTTTACACAAAGAAATTTATCCTCTTAGTTTAAAAATGATCCACAATTATCAAATATAATGTGGGCTAGGATATCATATTGACAGATGATATGGTAATGTATAAACTTGGAAATATTCTTCCTAGTGATGTAAGTGAGAGGAATAGGCCCAATACACTTATTAAAATAATTGGTAGTAGTGAGAATATGTTTATGTACATCTGAATATGTTGGGTTTATTTTCCTATTGAGATTGAGTCCCCATGTAGAAAATGGCCATGGTCTAGTGATCAACTATAGTGGCAAAGAAGGTGCTTGTATCAAATTCCTTTTTTGTTGACAAGGAACACACTCCCTCACATAATTTCAAGCATTTATTTCAGCCAATAGTAAATTTTTATAAGGATATTTTTATCTAAAAATACACCATTGGTAAGGGCCCCACACATTCCTTCATGAACTTCCTTAAGTGCTAATTTGGATTCTCCTAAAGATAAACAATGAAGTATAGTTCCATCATAGCCTTTATGATAAATCATGATACCAAGGAGGGTATAATATAATATAAAATGAAGGAATTTTTTTTTATGATCATTGGAAAGGTCAGGTGGAAAAACATGGTCATAAAAAAAATTATAAATGTCTTAAAACTAAGGCAGTTCAAGTAGTGGATTTGGACCAACAATTGTGCATACCCCTTCTGATTCTAGAAAGACATGAGCAACCTACAAAATATTTTCAATGAGAAACTGATACTCTTTAACAATATTATCAATTTGTATCATGGACTCAAATGTTGTCATTGCATAAACAAATCTATTATTGTCCCATGGTACTTGTTCAAACTATAGAGATCTAAAATGATCCATGAGATTATCCATAATGTGATTGTAAGGTACAATCTTATCATATCTAGTATGATATTAATCTTTGGTTTGATTGATAATAAATTAATAATTCCTAAAGACTATTAAGTGTTATATATCCCACTATATTGCAAAATATAGTCTTATAATAAGTACCTCATACTTGGCGATATTATTGGTACAGTGAAAATTGATATGAAACACACTGGGAATCAAATCCCTTTGTAGTGTAATTAAAAAATTGACAAATACAAATCCTTAAGAAGTGAAGGAACAATCAAAATATAGTTTTCATTATTCAATTTCATGTTGTACTTCTTAGACTCTAATGATAGAATCATCTAGATAGTTGAATTGGAGTGGTTGAGTGTATATAATAAGGGCTTTTACAAGTTGGTAAGAAATAACCTACTCCTTGATAGATTTTTTATTTTGAGACTAAACATTAAATTCATTTAAGAGTATGACCCATTTGACCATATGTCCTATGATATCTACTTTGGATAATAAATACATTAGGGGGTCCATTTTATCAATAACAATAGTTTTATTATTCAACATATAGTGATGTAACTTTTGGGAAGAGAATACCATTTCTAAACATGCCTTCTCAATGGGCATATAATTATGTTCATAATCCAATAGTGTATGACTTAAATAATAAACTTCATGATCCTTTCCCTGATCATCATGTTGGGCTAAGAGTGCACACAATACATGCTCGGTTTCTCAAATACAAAGAAGTAATGGTTATCTATGTGTTGATGGTATAAAATATGGTAGGTTAGCTAAATATGCTATAAGATTAAAAATTTATAATTGATACTCATGATCCCAATGAAATTTGACCTCTTTCTTCAAAATGTGTGTAAATGGGTGGCACTTATCTATCAATTATGAAATGAACATGTGAATAGATTGTATCTTTATTTACAGGCTTCAAATCTATTTAAGAGTTAAAGGTGGAGTTATTTCAAAAATGGCCTTGACCTTAGCAAGGTCAAATTTGATCCTTATTTTTGATATAATAAACCTTATAAATTTTCTTGAAGTGACTCATAAGTCACACTTCTTTGGACTCAGATGGCCCTTATACTCACAAAGTCTCTCAAAGATTCTACATAAAACATGAAGATGTCCAGCACATGTTCTTGATTTAGCTAGGATGTCATCAATGTAGTATTTAATAATATCATGCATTATATCATGGAAGACTAAAATCATAACACATTGATAAGTGGCTCCAATGTTCTTCAATCCAAATGACATGACTTGATAATACAATGGTCCTCATGGTGTGGTGAACATAGTTTTGTGCTAGTCTTCTTGACCTATCTTGATCTAATTGTATCCAAAAAAATCATCCATGAGGGACATCATCTCTTACCCAATAGTATAATTGATAATAATGTCAATTTTGGGTAGAGGAAAATCATATTTGGGTCATGCCTTGTTGATATCTCTAAGATCAATACAAAGACATATACTTTATGGATTTTTATTGACTGGAACTATGTTTGATATCCATTTAATATAATCCAATGGTATAATAAATCATGCTCTTAATAATTTTTCTAATTCTAATTTTACCAAAAGAGTGATGTGTGGATTCATCTTCCTCAATTTCTATTTGACTAGTTTGGCATTTGGATGGACAAAAAGTTGATGCACAGCCAAGTCAGGGTCTTAGATTGGTATGTCAAAGTAATCCCATGAAAAAATATCTATAAAATCCTTTAAAATGTATTTAATGTGATCTCTATCTCCTCAATGAGGTAGGCTCCAAGGTAAACAATTTTGGGCTCATCATATGTTCCTAGGTTTACTTAATTAATGTTTTTTACAAGGAGTGTATAACCATCTTATAGAATAGTAGGCAATGTGTGATCATGATCTTCTTATTCTTCTACAATTTCTTGTTGTTCTTCCCAAAGATATAGATAATGTGATGAATCTGAATCAGTCAGTTCATGTAATGACCAACTAGAAAATATCTCTGGAAAGTCAATAGCAAGATGCTCAAAGACTTGTTTTTGTTCTAATGTACTATTGGTACTAGCTATAGAGTTAGGACTTGATGGACCTTATGTGTCCTTTGGGGATTAGCAAAAATTCCTATCCAAGAGTTCCTGAAATATGTTTTCACTCAAAGGATTATTTTTTTTCTTTACTATTTTCCTAACCAACAAGTGCCTTAAAGAGGTTTTCACCCAAGGATCTCGATGTTTTATCTTTTTCATGGCCAAGAAAGTTTACCTACTCTCCAAAGTAGGTATAAGGATAAAAATAAAAATTAAATCCTTTATTATGATCACCAATTGGCAATCTATCTCTAAGGTCCATATAATCTATAATATAACTTCATTCTAAAATTCATCAAGGCATATGACTGAATGTTTTTGATCCCAATCAATGAGTTAAAGATGATAAATGTAAATGGAATAATGGGACATGATGGTCATAATTGAGTTTCAATCAAATAAATTCATATCAGTAAGCTCATCATAAATACTAATATGGGATGCTACATCACTACCATTAATCTTATATGTAGTTGATTTATAAGAATCACTATTGAAAGTCATGAGGTCTCCCTGAGGTAGTATAAATTTGAGACCTTGATTCTTGTTTGGTTTACCAACTAATAAAGGTTCTAGGATTCATTACTCTTTTGGGTCAAGGCCTCTTCCTATATAATAAAAATTATCCATAATCTGATTAAGGATTGGATATTTTGGATTCTAAAAATAATCAACAATGTTATTAGAATATGACTAGTCTCCTTCAATGAAAGCTTATCAATCTTGATTTGGTGAAGTAGTAGGTCCAAATACCATTCGTGGTTTCTATGTTTTTTTTTTTTACCAAATCATGTTGGTTTTTAAGGGATTTTGGAAGGTTTAGGTTTTCCAAATGATTTAGGAAACTTGGGAAACTTAGAAATATGAAAGGCATCTATAGGATAATATGTTGAAATGCTTACATCTTCTATATTAACTTATTTTTCAAAAGTTATGAGAAATAGATCGATAAAATTGGAAGCAAGGTCACTTCAGTTGATATAATTGGATTTTTACAGATGTAAAACTATTTCCTTATTCTTCTTTACAACAAATTCAAAACCAGGACAATAATTATAATTGCAAAATTCAGCCTCTAGATGTTTATAATACTAATAAGGCTATAGATTGACAGGAATACTAACCTCAATCCCATCATAGGGAAACTTGGGGCACTGATGCAAGGTGGATGAGACTTCATTTACTTCATGGATCTAAGGATGACCAAGAATTATGTTATAAGGAAACTCAATATCCACAATATGTAATAATGTGTGATCAGACATAGACCCAACAATGATTAGTAAACAAATAATACCAAAGTTTTCACTTTTGGCATTATCTTATGCCTTATGGTGATCATATCTAAGTAAAAGTCATTTGTAATATAACCCAATCATTTTACGAGCTTGAGATACACTATGTTCATCCCTGAACCATTATTTATAGTAACCCTCTTGATCTCATGGTTTTCAATGATGATATCAATATACAAGGGGTTATTATGGCTAGGACCAAGATTAGACATGTCTTTTTGGTCAAATGTAACCTATCAAAATGAATAAAAATACCATAAAAGTGTTTGTAAATATTTAGGGTTAATGTCTTGGGGTATAATAGATTGTTGAAGTGGGTCATTCAAAATAATTCTATTGACTTCAAACATACATAAAAGATCTAAAATAGAAATTTACACAGGTATTTTACTTAGTTGGTTTGAAAGATGATCAATATTTTCAATAGTATGATGAGATAGTTTAGCCTTCGTAGGCATGATTTTTACCTTTAGATCTGAAGGCATAGTCTTAATGTTGGTTCTAGTGGTAGAAGAGGGCAAAGGGGCCTGAAAGGTAACTCAAGAGCATGTAGTTGTGATTGCACAATCTAGAGGTTGTAAGGAACCATTAAAATTAGAAGACAAAGGTAAAGGGCCTTAGAGGGTGACTCATGAACATCTAGTTTCATTGGAATAATTTTGAGTCGGAAAGGAGACAATATAATTAGAGGAAGGAAGTCAAGAAATAATAACCCATAGAAATCAAGGTGTAATAAAATTTATTATACTCAACACAAAATTACTTGAGGGAGAGGGTATTGACCCTATAATAATTTTTGTCAATTTATTTGAGAAGTACGAGATGGCTCATGGGTTTTGATAATCATAGTGGTAATGTGGTTTGTAGAAATATGCCCCATGGTATTGTTGTAGTCATAAGGCATGTTGTTGTAACCCAGGTTATTAACATGGGTACTGTGATCCTAATTATGATCATGTTGATTATGATTCTAACCTTTATTTTGATTGTTTTGTTGATTTTACCCTTGGTTATAATTTTTATTTATTGGTTATTGTCCATTTCTTTAATAATGGTTCATAGGTTTTGACAGTGACAGTGGTAATGTAGTTTTTAAAAATATGCCCCATGGTATTGTTACAGTCATAAGGCATGTTGTTTTAACCTAGGTTATTAACCTAGGTACTATGATCCTAATTATGATCATTTTGATTATGATTCTGGCCTTTGCTTTGATTTTTTTGATGATTCCACCCTTGTTTTTTTTTTTCTTTTTTGGTTGTTGATTATGTCTAGGTAATGGATCTTTGTAGATACACATATCCTAATTAATGTTCTGTGAGGTAAGTTTGATTTCAACTTCACCACTGTTAATAAAATCTTCAATGAGATGTCATAATTGAACACATCTATAAGCATCATGACAAAAAACACTGTGGAAATTAAAACATTCATTTGTTTGATATCAATCAGGTTTGGGTTGATCTTCAGGGAATGGCCTTGGTATGGGCTATATAATAAAATTAGATGATATGAACTTTTGAAAAATATCCTCCATAGGATTTCCCAGTTTATTGAATAATTTTTACCTATTTTTGAATTCCCTTTATGGAGGGACTCTTTTAAAAGTTTTTGGTGGATTAGGTGGAGCTAATCACACATTTGGAGGTAGCGGGGAATATACCATTAATACATGTCTTGATTCACTTACTCCATTTGCTACCATGTTCCTATTCTTATTGAACCCCTTAGGTTTTTCTATTACCATTGTTTGAGTATTTGATTAGGTTTGATTTTAAATTTAACCCTATTAATAAATCTTGAAAAGGGATTCAGTGGTAAACACCTTCTCAATCTACACACCCTTGTCTATAATTTATTCAAATGTGTTTGTGCAAGAAATCCATAGATTGTGCACCACCTCAGGGTGTAGTTTATGTTTAAAAATGTCAGCAAAATTTTTATCTAGCAAATTATGTTGAAAGTATCTAGCTAATGCTCTCCACCATTGTAGATATTTTGTGAAGCTTTCTCCATCTCACTATTTGGCTTTCCATAAGTTGACCATAGTCAATTCATGTTTAATTTTTTAAGAGAAGTGGTTCAAAAATTTTGTAGATAGATCATTCCAATCTACCACCAATCCCTTGGGTAATTTAAGAATCTAGTCTAAATCTTGTCCTAATAAACTTTGTGGAAAAAAGTGAATTAAATAAATGCCATAGTAGGCTACTTCTTGGCATAATACAAAAACTACCTGAATGTGTTCATGAGGGTCACAATTCCCTTTGTATTTGTCAAATTAGGGTTCCTTAAAATGAGTCAGAACGGGGACTTTGAGAATACTTAAATCAAATAGATATGGACATATCTCATAAAATTTGTACTTTTTTTTATTCTATTTCATGCCTTTAATCAAAACATAATTTATTTTATTTAATTCCACTCTTGCATTTTTTGTGCATTGGTAGGTAGAACATATTTTTTTTGGGTGGTGTGTGTCCCTGTTGCATGGATTTTCTAGGTATATACACATTACAATATACAACCTTTTTTTTTATTCACTCTTTGAGTTAAGTAAGTGAGTTTATGATTTTAAGGTTGATAAACATTCCCTAAAATCGATCTCCTAATTGTAAGTGTTTTGTTAATTTTGAAGAGTCCATGGTTGGTTCACCAAAGTATGTGTTGGTTGAGAATAACTTTCCAAACTATTTTGAATAATTTTCTCAATAAGTATTGAGTGTTTCATTCCATTGTTATGAAAAAAAAAATATTCTCTTGATGATTCAAAAATGTATGCTCCATGTCTGGTGAAGCATGTTGCAAAACCTCTTGAGACTTAGGTTTTTCAATTGAGATGTCATGATCCATCATAGGTGTGTTCTCAAATAAAGTGTGTTGCATGTGTTCTACCACCTTCCCTTATTCTTTGTAAGCATCATTGTGTATTTAAGTGGTATCTAAGGAGTTAGTCGAGTCTATGATAATTTGGTCTGCATATCATTATCTTATCTTCTTGATCTTGGTGATAATATCTTGATCATTAGGTGTTGACTCTATGATTACTTCCTTTCCTTTGATAGAATATGTAGTGTTTGATTTTTTAATATGAGTGAGGATCACTCTCATTATATTTTTAATACCATAACCAAGGTATACAATTATTCCATAGGAAAGTATGATGGTAATCTAGTACTTGATTCAATCAACCTTAGGAGTGATTCATCTTTGTCCTCTAGGAGTTGATGTTTAAAATAGTCTTATTTTAATCCTACAGTTGTCGGAATGTCTTAAAATACCATGGGATTATATTTTCTATCATAAAGTGATCTTCCTCATATCTAGGGCCATAAGAGACCCCACTACAATTGTACCTTTGTGTCACGTATATAAGATTTTTCTTTACATTTGCTAAGATTTGTAAAATGTTTTGCAAATGTTAACAAGGTGTGTTTTGACTTTCTCCAAATAGTTGACAAGGCAAAAAGAGACTATAATAAATAGAAGTGGCATAGTACCACATAATTAGAAGAAATGGTTACAAAACTACTCAACTTTGGTGGGTTAAAATTGTCAAATTATAAGAGGGTATGATAACTCTAAAACCTAAAGTGTAAACTAATACACTAAACTTATGCCAAAAATAGGTCAATATTGTAAAATATAGGGACAAATTTATTTTGTTTAAAATAGAAAATTAAAATAAGACCGTTCTGATGAGGAAGGTAACAATGCAATCGAAGAAGCTCAAGACATGAAAACACATAAGATATCCTAAGTCTAAAACTAAAACCTAATGGGTAGAACAATGCCACCACATGGTAATAAGAGGTAGAATTGGTTCTAGAACTTAGAGCGTGAGTGATACACAAGATAACATAATTTTACAATGATCACATGATGATGAGTCTATATAATGACCTTCAACCCAAATGGGAAATCATACCCAAGTTAACTCAAACCAAGTGCAAATGGCAAATAGATTAACACCTTGGCCTAGAACTTAGAAAAGTAATATTCTAATTTTGAATTAAAAATAAAGGACTTAAATATTTTTTTAAAAATGGTTTAGACTGAAATGGATATCATAATAACAATATTTAAATAATACAAACATAAAGTTTCAAAGATGATTTGAACAAGGCAAAACATGATTTTGATTTGGTCAGTGTAACACTTCCTTGTTCAAATAAAATGGTGGATAAAAAATGTGTTTGGCTGGCTTGTTTTGGTTTAAAAACAAGTTTTAGACTCAATAAGAAAAATAAATTAAATTAAAAGTGACAAAATATTACTATGTATAATATCCAAATCCCTAAACTAATAAAGTTTCTTTGTATCACTAATTTCCATTTGTATACATGCTCTTAGGAGGATTTCATATAAACATAATATTTTCAAAATTTTATAGATTAATGACACTTTGTATCTTGCAGGAACCTATCGAGTCTCAATATCTCTAAGTGATTTCCTTTATGGGTGGACTAGGAAAGGGATGCGCAGACCATTGGTTCTTTGTAGCAATATTGTCCCTTTTACCACTTGTTATCTACACACTTATCTCTTGAAACCATTATGCATAAGTTTTTTATTATCTATTATAACCTCTCTAGTCATTTTCTACATTTTATCCTCATTTTCCTCACATTAATCCCTTTTTCTCAATCAATTGTGTTAGGTCGATTGGGTCAACCCTATACAATTTTGGGTGATTTTCACTTAGGAATTAGTTTTGCTCTTGGTTGATTTAGCTCATGACCTAGTCAATAATTGTTTGAAATTGTGCTAGGTGGACTAGGTCGAGCCTATTTGATTTTTTTTTAAGGTTCAAGGGTAAAATATACCTATATATATATATATATATATATATATATATATATATATATATATATATATATATATATATATATATATATATATATATATATATATATATATATATATATATATAAGTTAATTTCACCATTATTTATAGAAGAGAATAAAATGTAAGTTGGAATGTGCATCTGCTTATTGACTATTCTACTTGAGAATCAAGCTTAGAGTTTCATACTTTATTTGGAGATACAGATCTTGTCTGATGGAGAAGTCTTTTAGATGAATTGATAGGTTGTATACCCTAGATATGATTTTTCTTTATCATCCTTACATACCACACCAACCTCTTGTGAAGTACCTTGGCAAGGGAGAGATTGAGGCTCAATAGGTTCATCTTCAAAGGTAAATATTCCTAACTTTGTTCCTCTTTTATAAAAGTAGATAGATATGCATTTGTACTTATCTTCCATGTATTAGGATTATGTATACATTGATGTGATTATCTTTCTTCTATGTATGTTTACTTTTATTATGTTTAACCCCCACTTTGTGCCACAAGCTTTGGTGTGCACTAGATTAGATTTACTTTACTTGCTATTAGTTTAGGTGAAATATCAAAAATTAGGACCCCCTTAGGGTCATTGCATGATTGTGATTTATTTGAGGCTTTGGAACCCTCCCTAGCATAGTGTATTATGGTAAGAGATCCATTAATATGGTCAGTGGATCCCCATATTAGTCATGTTCCTACTTAAAATTTGTGTTCCCATTCAGAAGTGTATGGTATGAACTATGTTCTCTAAGTTAGGATTCATTTATAGACATGATGAATTTATAATTACATATATTCTGGTGAACATAACATGAATCTAACCTTTGAAGTTTTTCTTCACTTATTTCATCATTTTATCATTTTATTTTTCATATATTTATGATGTTGGGTCAATTATATCCACATAATACTAACTTATGTGTGCATGTTTAACACACAGTCACATCCATATGACTATGTTCTATTTATGTAGATTTTCTAGACTTCCAACTCAGATTATAGGTTAACCCAGTCAACCCTAAACATTTTCAAGAATCAGGTTCATCATACTAGGTCAACCTTGTACATTTTAAATTTTTTAGAAAATAAGAATTTCAAAGCTAGGCCGACATAATTAGTAGACTTAAAAAGTACAAATCAAGGTTATTCAACAATAATCTTATTTTTATCTACATCTTTCAACCCACCAAGGTTCCTTTCTATCCTTATTTATCATTTCTATCATTTTTTATAGTCCTATTTTTCATAGTTTGTAGTCTTTAAAACTACTCATGTACAGTCAACTAGGTCAACCCTATCGATGTAGTTACATATTCTATGTTCTATCTAGAAAACTAGGTCAACACTATCAACATAGTTATTTTTTAGACCATTGCTTCTATAGTAAATAAGTGACACTATCAAATCTAATCTATATTATTTGCATACACTATCATCTAAATTGACACTATACTATGTTTCAAAGTCAAAATTAACCCTTATATGCTAGTAATTTGCTCACACTTTCATTTCTTGTTACTTCCATGATTAAAATAGATCACATAGTGTAATTAGGTGGTTTTTAAATATATCATTTAGTTTCAGTAATTTCTCTTTTATGCACACATTACCAAATCACAAAATCTTAAAAAACATTTTACCAATTGTCTATCCAAGGCCTACCTACCTGGATTTCATCACCAAGGGGGAGGTTGACTTGGTTTTCTAGCCAAGTATACACACGTGGTTAATGGTATATTTTGGCTAATCACCTGACACCCTTATCATTTTGGTATGTGAAGTGGGGGTGTAGGCCCTAATACCAAGCCTATACCATTTCTAATATAGATCCATTTCAACCAAAACATCTTGAAATCATCCATATATTGCTTTTTAGTTCCTTTATTTTAGCCAAATTCCTATCACATTTATAACTATACTCTAATATTATAACAACATTCAGGTTAACCACTTAGCATTTACTTTCCAAGTTGGTTGCTTTCTATTTACTGAACTGTATGTTATATTACAAAAACTTTCATTAGCCAACATTGGTGTAAGATTTTGTGTTGTGTAACTCAATTGGATCATACTAATTAATCCAATTGATTATGTGTTTCCTTTCATTTATTACTTTCTTAAGTACCTACAAAAAATTTATTGTCTCAGTACACAATCATTTATATCAACATAGTATCTTATAGACTATCTATTTTTCACTATCTATTGTGTTAGGTTGACCCAATTGACCTTGTACACTTTTTTTTTCAACCTCTATTTATTATGCTAAATCAAAACAATCAATTTTATATAGTTTTTAGGCCCTATTTTCTATACTCAATGGACCCATTTAACTCTGTAAAAAATTTATCACTTCCTAGATCCATTATTTTTTCATTTCTCTTACCTTATTTAGTCATTCTCCTTCATCATGAACTTTCTATTTGAATACAACACTGAGTTGAATTGAACATACATAATGAGTTTTACCAACCCTCATAAGGTCTCCCATAAGTAGAGTAGGGATCCTCTCATGGATGAGAGTAATTTTTATAAATCCACTCACATAATGATCAATGGGACCCTTACGCATACCTCTTGAAAGCATAATCCTCTCTTCTCACTTGAAGATCAAACTGAATTAGAGTATACCCCTAAAATACTCTTCCTTATCTCTAATTATTCTCAATATAGAGGAAAGGATCCTTCTACCATTTAACATCTCATAATTAGTGGTCAATTTGAATAACATCATTCACCTTCTCTTAAATTCTCAAATGGATTAAGAGGTACTACGTTTTTTTTCTCAGCCTCTTCCATCTATTATGATCCCTTCTCATACCATGTCCTCATCTTTTTTAACTTATTCTACCTCCATACCTAGTATATCCACTAACATGGTAGGTTATACATTTAGTGGGCCTCTCCTAAGATTCACTCTCCTTAATCCTTACACTAATTCATCATTTTATACCCATGGTAATCATGTTTCTCATGCTTCCTCTTCTTATCCCTTCACTAGTTTATCTTTTACCACACAAACAAATTTTTCCACTAGTGCCTCACATTCTAATAGTTCCTCTCAAACTCCTATCAACACCAGTAGTGGTACCCAAGACACTCCTTCTAATGCTAATGCTTCAAATAATGCTTATAATGCCAATCACACCCACCAAATCTTGTTACAAACACTTAATCAAATGAGTACCTTTCAAGCTCATAATACAAATCAAATGATGAGAATGCAAAATCACCTTCTCCATCTTCAAACTCAGCCTCAACCAATATCTTAGGGCATGCATAATTACATGTTCCCCACTCCTCATCTTTTAGATTCCCATGGAAATCTCATCTCTCAACCTCCTCTTGTCAATAAGACAATTAAACATCTTAAAAATGAGCCTCTTAACACAAAATTGCTAATATTAATATAAGAGGTATCACCACTACCATTTTTTTTAATGGATTAACCAATCCTACCCTTCATATAAAAACATTTGAAAATATTTATAAGGATTGGGTCAAATTTAATTCCTTTACTTCTACCAAGATATTATCCAAAAAAATCATGGGTGATGCTTTATATTGGTACAACTAGCTTAAAACTCATTCTTTTACTAGTTTGTAAGATTTAGTAAATTTTCTAGTGTAAGAGTTACAAACTAGTGATCTTCTCAAAAATAAGTTGGTCCACTATATAAATTGTAAACAACTTGAAAATTAAACTACCCAAGATTTTGTTAAAAGGTTGAAAACATTATCCAACAAATTTAAACATAACATGGCTAATGATAACCTTTTCCATCTCTTTACTAATGTTCATTTTCCCAAGATACAATATTAGGTCTGCATTATCTCTCCATAGAGCTTGGAGGATGCTATTAACCAAAAATAATAATCAATATTTACTTATAAATCAATTCGATCCACCCTAACCTTCTCTAGGTCCTCACATCTTACTCAAGAATGAAAATCATAATGATACCAATGATGGTGTCATGGACTCTTATGACACCATTCACACTATTCAAGTTGTTGTTCCTAACCAACCTTCAGAATTAACTCCCCCTTATCAATAATACACCAATCCTCATTTATCTTCATCAAATAATATCGTTGTTCATAAACCTTTATCCTCATCTGAATTATTAAGACGTCTACCTAGGCCTCTTCCAAGAAAATTTTATCTCACTCATCTTATGAAATCCTATTATGATCCCAACAAGTTTTGTTGGTTTTATGCTAGTGGAGGTCATTATCTTGACACATGTAGGTAGATTCATAATTTAGCTATGGATTTTCTTCTTGGTCCTAATTTTGATTGTGACTCTATCATTTGAAAGCATCAAGAATCCTATGATCTTGATTTTAAGTCTCATGAAACTAATACTAAAACTCAAGATTTCAATCAAGCTAATTCTCATTTGGCTATCTATAAAGACCCTGTTTTTAATCACAAACCTAATCAATATGCCCAAGATAATCCCACCCCATCCACCAAAAATGTAAAAAGTCTTATTGATATAACTCCTAAAGAGAATGTGGTTAATATGATTAATATGCAAAGGGTGGTTGCTTTCATTCAACCTCAACCTATCTACATTCCTCAATTATCTTGCACATTTTATGTTATCCAAGATTATTTTACAAATTAATTAAATGACTTGTGGAAAGATGAAATTATAACTTTCAATGATATAATTCTAACTCCTCTTTGGATACCACTTCCCATTCTATTTCTGCCATCCTTCCATATTATTTTCCTAACACTAATGATAATCAAGCTTCTACCAACACTTCTTCTACCAATTCTCAAAACCAACCTGAACCAACTTCTTTAGCTTTTCAACATAAATTACAACCTTGTTCTAAACCTTCTCCTTATTATCAACACAAATTCTAGTGTACTTTGGGTTCTCCTTCTGAGGACCTCCTTCAACACTATGCACCTATTTCTAACAACCTTCTTATGGGTTATGATGAGTGGTATCCCATCATAGAAATCACTAATCTCCCATCTCAAATTCTATTATTTGACCTTATGAGGACCTATCTATGTCAACAAAACTATCTTATGCAACTCTTGTTTGAAATTAATGTCCCTCATCCTCCTCTAGTAGGATGCAAAGCAACCTTATCTAGATCTGAAGATAACATATTACAACAATGTGAAGAGATGTCGATCCATGTTGATAAAATAATGGAAACTTATCTTTCCTTAAAATTTCCCATCACTTCTATGATTCCTGATGATATTTTGATTCATGTGGATGATCTTCCTCTATTCATTAATATCCAAATTGGTGATATCCAAGTCAAGAATGCCTTAATTGGTGAGGGATCTAGCACCTATGTTGCCTCTATTAATTTTATCAAAACCCTTGGATATTATGAATGAAATCTCAAATACACATGTAGTACATGACAAGGATATGATCAAAGTAAAATTCCTTCTTTAGGTTATGTGTGGATTCCTATTAGCATCCCACTTGTCATTCATTCATGTGAAGGTGATGATATTTAACTTTCCTCTTTCTTACAACATTCTACTTAGTAGGATATAGATTCACCATATAAAAGTAGTCACTTCATATGTTTGTTAATGCATTAAATTCACTCACAATAGAACCATCTATAAGATTCAAGGTGATACTAACCGTTGTAATTTCAAACAATTAAAAGACTGTGGTGTCTTTAATATTCCTACACTTGCACCTTTTCCTAGTGTCCCATTTTATGAGTTTTAATGATTTAACTTTCTCATCAATTTGACTCAAGGTTATAACAATCATCCTACACTCATTAGGAACATTCCTCCTAATCTCTTAGATTTTGATGATGATGAGCCTAATGAGATCAATCTCTAGACTAAAACTTATGATCTCTCACCTCATCTCATCTCTTAACTTCTTGCTTCTTTGTAGCCTCATTCTCAAAAACTTCCCTATGATGATATCCTCATTGTCTTGACTAAAACTTGACATTCCTTTCATCACACCTCATTGGATGATAGTTTCATCCCCACCTGAATCATTGGTCTTCTTATACATGACTATGATGATGGTTATTTCTTAGATGATCCATTCCTATGAGGTCTTGTTCAAGCCCATGATGCTGAGATTATCCATTTTCATTCTTCTTTGCTTCAATATTTTCATGCAACTTTCTATATTCCATCCTTTATAGTTCCTAATTTTAGTATTTTTCCTCTTTGTCATAGGGTAGATATGCTACCAACACCTCTAGTTTCTAAATAATCTCATAGGAGTATGCTCATGGATCATGCTATGACTACACCTTATCAGTTTAGTCTCTGACCCCTATATCTTGCTTATCCCTAAAATGCATGTGACCCTTTTTTAGTCTTCTATAGACCCCACCCCTCCCTCAGTTAAGCCTACTATAGTTGAGCCCATTTCTACTCCCACTATAGTTTAGCCCATTCTTTCTCCCACTTTAGTTGAGTCTCTCCCTACTTCTGATCCTATTGCTTGTTCCATTGAGCCCAATTCTATTCCTTCCCCACCTTCACCTTTTCTTGCCGATGGTTTGATTCCTTTACCTCAGTTGGTTCTGTTACCCACCAAATGGGTTGACTAGCCTTTTTAATATCCTTATGTTCTTGTTACACCTCCTCTTATGAGTACTTATACTAAAATTACTCATAGGCGTAAGTGTTACTTTCATGACATAGATAATCATTCATCCACGCATTGTCATAAGTTATGACAATATATTGATACTCTATGTCCTTCTACCCTTCAGCCTTCATACAAATCGATACCTCCCCCAAAGGTATTACCTAAATATATTCTTATATATGGATAGGTGTATTATATTTAACACCAATGTGGCACCAATCCCATCTATCATTACTACATCCTTCAGTAACATCTTAAATATCACCTTATAGATATACCTAGACCTTCTACCATTCCTTCCACATGCCATTATCACAAGAAGTCTCTCCATTATTCTCCCATGGTTCTACCTCCTATGGTTCCATCTCCTCCTATGGTCCCTTTATCATCTCTTGTTCCTCCACCCATGAATCCTTCACCCATGGACCTTGCCTCACATTTGGATCCTTATCCACCTATGAGTCCCTCTCCTATAGATCCTTCCCCATCAATGATTCCTACATCTCCCATAGAGTTTAATACCATGTATTCTTCTAAAAATCCCTTTCCTTCTAGCCCTCCTCATCATAATCCATCTAGAATTCCTAATTTTTATATTGAGAAGATTATACGAGAAGTATTTTTTTAGTTTTCATTAAAGATAGCTAAGACATTAGTAGTAGTTCATGTCCATCTTCATAGAGACTTATCAGTGTTCTAGATAATGTGTGTGGGCAAATATATCAGTATTTACAAATATATGCATGGTGTTATTTACATTTTTATTTTGATTGGACATGTGTTCCAATCTTATGTTTATCTATTTGTTATATCATTTGACATTGTGTCAATTTATTATTTATCTTACATGGTGACATTACTTTTTCACTCTATATTGATTATATTGTCATTTATGTCACTTATAGATGTCTTCTTTATCATTTCTTTATTTTCTTTCTTGAGTTTATTTTTTAAAACTCCCTTATTTTCTCTTTATGATTTTTTTTCTTTCTTATCCCTATTTTTCATGGATAATTGTCATTGTGATTTGGTTATACAAACCTGGTTCCCTTTATTCATTCCCTCTTTACCATGAGATCATTTAGCAAATAATTAATCTCATTATAATCTCCTTTCACCAGTCCAATTTAGATCTCCTTTATTCTCTTTCTTTCATTTTTTCAAACTAAGCATACACATCGTTGAGATTTTAGATAACATGTTGGTTAATTATCAAGCCTATGTTTCCTAGTCAAAAAATATTTGGTTACATAGCTTCCTTTATCTTAAGCCTACAACTCATTCATGCATATCAATCTATCTCTCATGTTTGGTTATTATAAATCCGTATGGAGGAGGAATATTAAAATCCTTAAAAGAATTTAAAATCTAGATCATTTAACAAAAGGTAATGATATAAAAGGAAAAAACATTCAAAATTCTTAAAAATCAAATCACACTAACATACATGATTCAAATCACATCTCCTTCTTCTAGTCAAATATCAAAATCCATAGTTGGCCTCACAATAGATTTGAGGTCCATTCACGTGTGGTAGGATAGTATATTAGAAAAGGAGAATTAAAAAAACTTTTAGTGCCACCTAATTTCTCATGCAAGTACCCAATCTTCATAGTAAACATACAACTCTATAATGGGTCCTAACGAATGAAGAACATGTCATGGGAAGGTAGGTCCATTTTACTTTTCTTGTACCAATCTACCATCATGAGTTGATCTTAGTAGCATCCTTATTTACCTACACAAATTTGTATTTATAGTGAATAGGTTTCCTTTATACATTGATGGTCACTAGTCACTTAGTGTCTTCTCATGTCCTTAATATGCTTCTTTTCTCCTAAGGTCTTCTCATAAGATTCCTTAGTTATGAATTTTTACATTAAAATTTACATTCCCTACATTTCTCATATTTCCTCTTGAGAAATATTTTTTTTCATACATCACTCCTTAGGGATTCCATTTGTGAGTTGCATTATAAGACCATGGATAGGACTTGGCCTTCCTTAGAAATTAATATAATTTTAAATTCCTATTACCAACATCCTTTGTTACCATATTTTCACATTTATTCCACATCATTGGTGTTCCCTTTGTGATTTTTAGTATAAGACCATGGATAGGACCTGACCTTGATCACAAACTTTTCCAGTAATCCAAATCACAATCAAAACTACATGTGTCAAATATGAGATAAGATGTGATCAATTATTAAATTATATGTCATTAACATGATTCCCATCTTTATTTAGTATGTTTTATGCTTACTTCATTTATTTTTCACTTTTATCTTCTTATTTTTCTATTACATGTAAGAGTCTAACCATTTTTTTGAATTTTTCATACTTCCTAGCATGAATTAGTGTGATAAATTTGATACCAAATTTTTCTAATTTTATTTTTATGCTATACTTCCCAATGTGATTTAGTATGATTGATTGACTTAATTTTTTTTTTCTACCATTTTTCCTTTCACATTCTTTCCACTTTATTACATTATTTTCATACTTCGTAATGTGATTTAGTGTTATCTTACTTGTTTTAATTTGGTACAAATTTTTCACTTGATTTTTCAAATAAAAATTAAATAAAACATTTTTACATATTATTTACCACCCTTTTGGTTCTTTTTACTTATTCATTTTATTGTTATTACACATTTACCAATGTGAAATAGTGTGTAGTACATTTTTTGATTGATTATATTTGACCAAGACCTTTTTACCTATTTCTTTTTAACCATGCATGTGTCTTACATAAGACTCAAAAATAAACCACAACTCATATATTTACTATAGCATATATGAAAAATATATAAATATATGTGCTATAAAGAGATATATCTAATCCTCCACAATCAAATCCATAATGCAAACATATACAATCAACAATCCAAATCCCAAAATGAGACATCTCTATATATATCATGAGTTTTTATACAAAAATACAACCATATACAAAGCTCCAGCTCTATGGTTGGGCCCCATCCTACCCATCTTGTGTCTTATCCATGCTACCCATAGATGCCTCATTCTAACTCCTTTGAACATAATGATATAAATAGGTTGCCCAAGATATCAGTCCTAATACCTACCCTTATAGATGATCCACCTAGGCATGCATTTATGCTAACTGGGCCAAGGTTTCTAGATGAGTCACTCTCACCTTCGCCTTTACCTATGTCATATGGGTGAGTGTAGCTATATGTGTCACTATTTCCTAGGGATATACCTATCCCATCTATGTCACAGTCACTATATGTGTGTCTCTCTCCTCAGCCAGGGCCTGCCATGGTCATGCCTCTCCTGTACTCACTTATGTTGGTGGATACATCCCCTCTCTGTACACTTACAACTAATTCATGGCCTATTCAACTAGTTTGAACTAGATCAATTGAGCTAGGTAAGATGGTAGCCTAGGATCCTCTAGCGTAGTGGGGTCATACAACATCAACATCTCATTGAAGATTTCATAGAGTGTTCCCCTCACTAGGGAACCCCATCTAGTCTCCTCATCCTCTAAAACACCTACAAAACCCAAGCTAGATAGATTTTATATCATTGATATATCTCAAAATCTATCTATCTCTACTCTATATAAAATAACTTAAAGTAAAATTTAACCATATTTTATTACCTATCTATGTGTCAGTTACCACTATCTCACTATTTACACACCCATCGGCCATGGTCTGTCCATCAATGTAACCTATAAGAAAGTCATATATATGTCTCTACCTTAAAATAAACACTAAAGTTTCCAATTATACCTATCTCAAGATATACTTGAGTGGTCTCTATATAGCATATCTTTGACTTGGACTATCTAATGGGTCATTTGAGATGTCTAATGTCTCTACTCTCTTCTATTCCTACTACCTCAATTGACACCATGTCTATGGTGGTCACTCTACATCTTGTTATGGAGATAGTGGTGGTACCTTTGGTACTCCTACCTCTGTATCCATCTCCTCCCACTCTACTACTTATCTTGTTTGACCATTCTATGGTCTCTCACAACATGGCTTAAGCATTGACATCATAATTGGTGTCCATAGTTCTCCATTTCCCCACATCTTTCACACATGCCAAGCCCAAAACATGGGCATAACTATCAACATTATTTGATGAGACAATTGCATCTATCCTAGTAATCATGCCACCAGATGTGGATTCATCCACTAGGTATAGTTCCTTGTCACCTCTATCTATGTAAAAGATGGTACAACTATCTCCCAACTAGTTCATATCATAGAGATGTACCTATAATGATACCATGCATTATCCACTCATCTCACCATTCATAGTGTTGGCATATGGGTCATAGCTTGTGCTACCTAGCCCTGTCTCCATCTCTAAACCCGAGGTAACCAATCATCAATTACATGGGGCAACCCAACCCACCAATACATGGAAAACCTCTCTTATATACATGATATCAATAATATAATCATCCTCACTAAATTTTTCCCTATATAAAACATCCCATATATGACATGCACGTATTATACATAGATGATAGATCCCAAGTCATATGACACCCTCTACTCTAATATCATTTAGCTCAAGGCTATCACAAATTGTGGTACTTTTCCATACAACTTGTGACATAGCACTCATGATATCACAAGTAATATCATATATTTCTAGATATCTATAATATATGATGTATATAAATTAAACATATTTACCCTCAATACAGGGTATATCATCTCTAAGCCCATCACCCATATGGCTAAGACTCTCCTCTCCTCTTCACTATCAAGTATTCATATGATTATGGGTATCCCTACTCTAGGTAATCCTAAGATTTCATGCACCTCTCTAAGGTGATACACACCTCTATGGTATCCCCCTCCATTTCCCACTTGAAGGTGTTAGTCAATTATTCCCATGCTCCTTGAAACATGACTAAAAAATATAAACTCAGTGGATCCTACACATGTCCACTATGCCTCCTAGGCATAATGAGATCAATCCAACTCTATCCTCTATAAACAAGCACTCTAATAAATATGAAAGAAATGATGCATTTGCCAAATACTAGAATATTATATTCCCCTAGAACCAGGAAACAACAAAAGATGTATTAGATCCTCCATGCCATTTATATTCAAAATACATTATTTTCAAAATTTTAAACAAAAAAATCTTAATTACTTCATCTAGTCATTTTAAAATCAAGTCCACCTATTTTATCCAACTTGGCCCCTTTTAACCATCACCCAATCCTTCTAGACCATTATGTCACTCTTTTGGCCTATTTCATGTATTTCCATACTATTTTGGTCCATTGGTCAAACACTAGATTGACTAAAATTTACCTATTTTTTCTTGGTTGAATTCACAAACTAGGGCAACCCCTTTATTTTTCCCCTCTTAGTGTTGAGTTTTCATAGTGAATTTTTATACTAGATCAACAACAACATACTAAGTCAAAAATTTGTAAAAGATACTATGTCAGCACATACCTACTAGGTTAGCAGTACGGATTTTGCCAATTTTCATTCTACTAGGTCAACCCAGTCACTCCATTCCTTTTAGTATTGTTACCTAATGGGTGTTTAGATAATAAAAATATCCATTATTTCCCTCAAATATATACAAAAATCTCCAACAAGTGTGGTGATGGTTCTTGGAAAAAAAAACTACAAGATAACAAGTTAATATAAGCCAGATAAACTTTGAGGCACTCTCATTACCTAAAGAATGGGTGACTAGTTATACAAAGTGTATTTACCAGCCACCTAAGAAAAAAAACTAGGTATACCCCTAGGCTAACTTTGATTCCTATCAAATAAGATTAGGAAAGATATACAATTTCTTTTACTGAAGATGGAAATTAGGAAACATTAGAAAACTAACTAGGAGGATGCTCCAAGAAAACAAACCTTAAAAGGTCTTAGTCTATGAAGAAACCCTCCATAACTAATTTGGAGACCCTAAAAACCATAAGGTTTCCAAGCAAAAAATCTTATGCTTCTAAATCAGATTGGTTAGACTATCAGAGTTTGCTTGATGACCAAAACTCTTACGTAAACCTTGGTAAAAATCACTTTAGCAATCATCCTGATTGTGACGTGTATATAACCTACACCCAAATAATTGAGAATGCACTACATATTAACATGTTTAGAGGAGAATGAACTAACGAAAGAAAATCTCTTCTAAGATAATATGAGTTGAAAATTTAACTACCCTATAAAAGGAAGTGAATGGTGTAGATGTCAAATATAGTGTGTTAGAAACTATGAGAAGATTTCCCCCAAGAGAATTCTATGTAAAATTTACATCTGATGGTTAGTTTGTCATACAACATGACCCAATTGAAGTACTATCCATAGGAAAACATAAATTATCTACAGGAAGACAATTAAATTTGTTTAATTTATCTTTGATTGAGTTGGGAAAAAACATTGATGAACTTTATGTTGAAATTTCCCAAATGAGAAGATTTCTAGATAAGAATCTAGGGACACTTGAAAAAAGACCTTTGGCTCAAACTCAAGACTTGGCTCCACTAGTCAATACTAATGATAGGATCGAAGGAGAGATAAATGTAACTAAATATGGCTTGGTTGAGCTAAACAAAGGCCAAGAAAAATAAATAATAATGTTAGATGAAGCCATTAGCATAGTAAAACATGCGGAATAAGTCCTCTCAGAATAAAAATTAAATCTCTCTTTAGAAGCTACAAAACTTAAATAGATAAAAGAGGATCGAAGTAGGTTAATAATGGAAAATTCACAAGGTTATGATATGCTTAAAATAATCCATATTGGGATGGTTGACCTTATAAGTGTCACTACTTGTACAAATATACAAACTATAAAAATGGATGTTAGCCTTGAACAGATAGAAAAAGTTATCATAAAATTAAATGATCAACATAATGTTAGATCTAAGGAAGCTGAAAAGAAAATCTAGGAAATCAAAGAGAAGGTTGATACTTAAATAGGATCATCCTCACTTATCCTAACTCAGATACATGAACTACAACAAATCATGAAAAAATATTCAAAATCAAAACCTCTAAGTATGGTAAAGATAGAATAAAGCACTTCTTCAAGGATTACTCCATTAAGACAACCTACTACAGAGCAAGTTTTGGATCATGCTAAACAAATCAGACAACTATGATCTTTTATAAATACTGAGTCATTTGCCATAGGTACTCTATTGAAAAACTTTGATTATATTTACAAAAGGTTTGAAAGGCTTAATAAGAATACAAAGATTTTTAAAGAAATGGTTAAATTATCTAAGGACATAAAATAGAAAAATATCAATGAATAAAAATTCACTGGAGCCTACCTATATTTTAATAAATTAAATGAGTTAAACTAGAACCTAGAAAAAATAGTTACCCCTAAGGTTCTAGATCCTATGGATGCTTTGCAGGATTGGATTGAGTCCCTGCTTGCCAGCCTGATAGGTGTGTAAGAGGAAAAGGTTGTACTTATCAATACACCCAGATGGTTAGAATAAGTATACTACTCTAACACTTTGTCATCCAGTTTGTCTTTAGCCACACCTAGGATCAGAGCAACCTTTCCCCAAGGAAATTTTGGTAGTGTTGAAGCTCTAGACCAATATATCCAATAAAACCAAGGAAGGCAACCAAATGATATAACTCATGTTCCTATACTCCCTTATTCACTAAACATTAATAGATGGTGTGGAGTAGGCAATATATAAGATACAGGATCTAGAGTCTAATAGAAAGACTCCATGGATGGGAAGAAACTTAGTAACTTGTATTTGAAAAAATTGAGGAAGAAGGTGTGGACCTTATTATTACTAACCTTGATGGTAGCATAAAGGGATGGTGGCTATGCCTTATAAAATACCAAAGAACTATATCAAGATCCTTAGTAGTAGACTTTGCTAAGGCAATTATCTGTGAATATGCTAGTGATATGGTAAATGTTGATGCTATTGAATATAATAAGTTGTTTAGGATGAAACTCCATAATATGAAATATTGGGATACATCCAAGTGAAATTTTTCTCTTTTATAACAAATCACATAGGATATTTATAAATGAGGGGATTTAAGTACGTAATAAATCTCATTTATGAAGATTTAGAGTGTGTAAGAAATTCCATTATAAGGTATATAGATAATTTGTATTGGGTTTTGAATGAGGTGTGACCTTTGAATTTGGATTTTATTGGTCACTTTCTCTTTGCCTTGAAGTTTGGGATTTTACATGGGGATTTTAGATATTTGGGTGATGTCACTAATTGGTGACAAAATATATTGATTTTTGGAATTTATAAAATTATAGAATTAAATAATTCCATGGAATTTATTATTAGGATTAAATTCAATAAATGATTTGGTTTAATTAGCTAATAATCTTGGATTTTCTTTATGATGATTTTTGAAATGTCTAAGGTTGAATAATTTTTTTTATTAATTAATTCAAGGTGACATTTTTAAAGTGATGATTTGATTAAATATGTAGTTTCTAAAATTGATGATATGATACAATGTAATACTATGATTAATGATATATCATCATGATTCAAGATGAAAATGGTAGTCAAATTGATGATTTCAAGATATAATAAATTAAGGTTTGGTCATAAGATGATGCATTAAAAAAATTGGTGCATAATGATGACACCAGATTGGAAGAAGTGGTGTGTATTCAAGTGTAGTATGCTTCTAATTTGAAAAATCATTGTAAAAAGTGCAAAAAAAAATTAGACCAAACCTTGTCAAAATGAGTAAATTTATGAAAATTGATTTAAATATTTTAAAAAATCAAGGACATTGACAAAAACCAAATCAAATAAAGATACACACATCAACATTCCAAAACAATTTTTATTCACTCTTAAATGATACTCCCAAAGTTAGCTCATATTCATAGAGTAGACATGTTTCCCCAAGTACCAACTCCTATACTAGCTAGTAAGCTCCAGAGTGATTTTGATAATTGATTCTAAATAAATATTTTTATATTTATTTTCCTCTAACCTAATAATTCTCATAATCATCTAGGTTAATATTATTAACCATAAAAATTTCTTAATAAAATCCCTATTATCAAGACTCATCTGTATCCCAACACACCAAGTTAATAACCATAAAATATAAGCCTCTTTTCCTTCTCTATCCTTGGGCTTATCCTAGCCCTATCTCATTCATTTTTTAGATGACATTGACCATCCATAGACAACCCTATAAAGACAAAAAATTACCAAGGGTTATTTAGCTCGGCTTTGCCAATTTTATTAAGCCTATTATCGGTCAAGAGTTTCATTATCTTATCCTCATCCATACCATAAGTTCTTGGGATTAAATCTCTTATGATTTCATTAATATAAAATAGTATTATAATGTTGTTGAGATGTTTTAGTATCACCACAATTATCCCTTGGCACCTTTTATTTAAAACCATGTGTCTATACCTTAGCCCAACCAATCACCTATTTTATACATTCCTATTTAAATCTATCAGCCACATTATCCCAAATAACCAAATCTAAAGACTATTTATTTGTTGTCTCATCCATACTTTGAGAATTCAAATACATGAAGCTTAGCATAACATTTTATGAGTGTAAAAACATTGGTGATCCTCACATGAATGATAATCCATTTTCATTATCCCCTTTTCTTTTCTCTCCTATGCCTTCCTATCATCTTCCATTTATCATATGGGTGTATTTATACCCCTAGTATATGTCTAGGTAAGAGTGTAAGAGAATTTTTGACCTTTAAACCTATATAAAGAACCATAAAATTATAGGTGAAGCTTCATGATTTTTTTAAAATAATAAATCTACTCAAAATGTGGAGAATTAGTTTCAAAACCCATCTTATTCAAACTTAGAAACTAAGTCTAAGGTAGTGATTTAAGAACTAAGGGATCCTTCCAAAATTGTTAGTAACTACCATGACTGTAAAAGCATGATATTTACTAATAGATGTGGTATCTAACTAGATATTTTAACTATAAACCATATAATTTTATAAAGCCTTGATACAAAAATCACAACAAGATTTGACCAATATATCTAAATACTTTTTTTTCTATAAGATCGGCTGAGTAGACTACAATTACCCCCATATACATCCAACATTAGCTAAAATAGATACATCCCACATGAGTATCGCATGATGAATCCTTATAATCCATATAACACAAACCAATTTATTAGTGGATATCAATCCTTTGTTCTTGAACCTTCAACAAATGTGGTTCCCAAAGCTAACACCAATTCTTTACCTAATGAGCTTTATTTCCACCTTGGTGGGTAGAATTTAGGAACTAGAGAGTAACTAAGCTTATTTAAACTAAGGGATGACCTATAACCTTTACAATCAAGGTCACATATCCTCCATTTCCATTCCATGGGAAACTTATTAAATATCATGATAATAATTTAACCCATATTTCACTAGCTATATACCAAGCCAAAACATTGGGGACATCTTTACCTATAAAGTTCCCAACCCTATAGCATCAAATAATATTCCATCATATCAACACACTACTTAGTTTATTATGAGATGTTATTCCCCACAACTTCATCTAAATAATGTGGTGACCAAATAACTATCACTCATTACTCTCCCTAGATATATTCATATCACTTCCTCCTGACATCCTGTAACAAACATGCTCCATTGATCTCATATACGTAGCTCAATATTTATCTATGTTAAACATTGGAAAATTTGAAATAATATAAATAAATAAAAACCATTTATATTATACGTATTAATATCTTATCACTATTATATCTTAGAAGAAGCCTAATCTTTACCTCTACTCAATGTTAAACTTTGATCACTTATCCTCATCTCACTGCTTCTTAACAGTTTAGAAAAAACATGCTCCATTAATAATTTTTTAAGGATATTTATCTTTAAATTAATTAACAAACAAACACTTTTACTCATTTGAATCAACACGCACCATAGACATTCACTTTATAATCACCCATGAGCTATTATATTATAGAAATAGCTTAGTCTTTACCTCTACCTATAGTTAAACATCTGTAATTTTCACCTCTTTGACTCAATATAGCCATTAAATCAATCTATATGATCACTCATGAACATTTGGATCTTCATTTGGTCCTAATCTTTAATATCATAAAAAATAGACTATGGGTACCATTGCTATCTAGTTAGAAGGCCAAATTTACAAAGTCATATCTTTTAGATGGTTTACTCATATATTATCAAATTTTCACTATATGATCTTTATTCATATCATAATCCAAACATGTTCAAAACAACTCTTGAAACCTTTTCACATTCAAGATATAAATCCATTAATCTGTTCACTCAATTTTTTCTACCATAGAGCCAAATATGTTTAAAATTACCAAGAAGGCCAACTTTGCACATGCATATCTTTTAATGTGCTTCATCACGTTCCTTAAAATTTAGTACATATCAAGTAAGAACAAAAATGAACAAAACCATATGATAATTTTCTTTTGAAACATTAATTTTTTCAAAATATAACACCCTCAAAATTCCTACTCAGATTTTCTTGCCACATTGAAAATTTGGCTAAGTATGGGAAAACACTATCAAACTGCCTGGGAGCCCAACTTTACACTTCCACATATTATGTTAAGATTCATTGCATGACCTAAAATTTAGCATATATAAACTCAAAAAAAATTTGATAAAAATCATATGATGAACTCCCCTTAACTCATCCACATGTGGCAATGGTGATGTCAGTAAATTGCCTACCTAAATGTTTTGACACTAGACCCAAAATGTCTAGATGAAAATAATGATCAACCAGATGAAATACACTCATGTACACAAGAACTCAAATAATTATTGAATTTTTATAGGATTATTTTATTATTCTAAATAATTTAGACTCATCCCTAATCATCTCAAACCATGTGAAAACTGAATATCAACCAAGCATACTTCAAGCATATTAGGACAAGCACATTGCACACTTTGTCATTATCACTTAGACTATCAAGGCACTTCATTCACTGACCTGGACACCTACATGACATCACCATGACATCATTTAAAACTCTTTAACACTTTTATTTTTGGGGATCTTAGGATTTTATGACTTGTATTTACTAGGTCTGGCCTTAGGAATGATCTCCACTAAGTAGAGCTTTTAGACTGGTCCTCATTCTAAGAATGTTCAAATGATTCATGACTTTCTTCCATCAAATCCTTACAATTTTCAAGGTCCAAGTTATCCTCAATCACTTTATTAACGACTAGATGCACTTTCTTCCCTTCAAAACTTTCTGTATATTATCTATGTGGAAGATTGGGTTTTAGTGGATAAGGTCACTAGTGGGATTTGACTTGAAACTAGTCTTCTTTTTTTCAATAGATTTAAATAGGAAGTAGGATATACTTTTTTTATCTAATTTTAAGTGATTAAAAAACATAAAATGATGAAGGAATATGACATGACATTTACTTTCAAGTGTTTTATATTTCATTATCTGTAGGTACATGTTTATCTAGTACTTTAGAAGGTTCATCCTTAGGAATTCATTCTTACATATAATGATATCCCAACTAGAATTGAACAATATATTCAAGACTTCCTACTTCCTATGTTTATCCTTGAATACTATGTTTCCCTTGAAACTCATACTAGTTACCTTCTTGATCAATTTTTAAGAATTTTTCATCTCAATCCCCCTCATTCGCACTTTCCTATGGTTCTATCCCAGGGTGAAATCCTTTGACACCTCTTCAGCATAGCCCATGATTTTGGTGATGAATCTATCCATACCATCCCAAACCAATTTTCACCAAACATTTTTATTATATTTTGATTTAGCATAGTATATGGGCTCAATTTTATCCCTATCCCCACCCATCACCACTTTCTTCCTCATGTTTGGATGATGAAACCAAATCATTATTACTAGTGTCTTCACCTTATTCATTTAGAATATTTTTATGTTATAATTAATTAAGATTCCATGACATTATTTACTCCCAAACTTTGCCCTTATCATGCAATGATAATATGATCCTTTACAATCTAGATTCATCAATGTCAGTCTAACCATATAGGCTTATACATCATGTGATAATGAATTCTCCTTGGGCATAATGATGAGTATGAAATCATTATTAATTAAGCTCATAATTTGGTGTGTAAATTCATCAAACTTATGCCATAACTAAAAGCTTACATTAAGGACCTCTAGATAATCCATCCCATAAACAACCTTTTTACCCTCCCTAAACACATGACCTATTGTGTTTTTTCACATTATTTTGGTATTTTGCTATCATCTTCAGTTTTTTGATATACTAGGAGGGCGATGACTTACCAGAGAGGGAATTGAGAATGTTTAGGGAATCCCATTCAACCATCAAATTATTGATACCTAGATGCACTACCAATTTAATGCCCTTGAGAGCCACTCTAGCCTCCACCACATGATTGGTTTGAGAACTCATTGACCCTATATAGGTAGAAATGACTTCCCCATCTAAGTCTCAAATAACCCATGTAGCTCAGTTTTGATTCCCTCATTTGAGATGATATTTCCAAAAAGTTTTCCTTTAGCCATTCCAAAAATATATTTCTTAAGGTTGAGAGAAATAACATGAATATGTAATTTTTTAAACACATTTTGTAAATGTTCATAATGGTATTCTCATTTCTTTTAAAACATTGTTAGGTCATATACATAAACCAAAATTATTCTGGTATTTTAGATCATTAAATACAAGATCTGTGTATCTTTTAAATTTTTATCCCATAATGATGATACCAAATGACATTCTTAAATATGTGAATGTACCCATGGAGTGGTTAATGTAGTTTTATTTTGATATTATCTAGCTACCTCTATCTGATTATACTCTACAAATCCATCCAACATATAAAACATTTTTTACCCTATGACTAAATGAAGCACCTAATCCATAATGGGTAATGGATGGTTATCTTTTAAATAAATGTTATTTAGATTATATAAATCAACACATATTATAATTTCACCACTTTTATTGTGAATTAGTACCATATTTATAACCCATGTCAAATGATGATTATGTAAAATTATTCACACATTTAACATTTTATGAATTTCCTCAAAATTAGTCCCATTTATCTTTGGGTTATATTTCTTATATTTTTATTTAGATTATTTGCATTATATTTGAGGGGCATTGTATGTTGCATCTCTTTACGCTGGAAATATTTAATATTGACTATGAATATGAAATAATGTTAATGTATTTTTGAATAAGTGTGATAAACTTTCTTCATTCATCGGATTATTAAAATTTTCCATTGTTTACCATCCTTGGTTGTTCTTCAGATCCAATATTTAATTTTTTGTAATATACTGAGTTGGGAAAACTTTTCTGCATATTATTTTTGATAAATATTTCATATTTGTGATAAATATCTTCAAGTGAGACTAGGTCTTTATGAATTTTTCTATATTTGAGCTTGATTACTCCCTCTTTTTCTTATTCTTCAATGATTCCTTCTTCCTCAATTTGTGATGAAGATTCCTTGTATGTTGATTGACTTCCTTTAAAATACATATTTTTAAAAATATCAACTTTTTTCATGAAAATTGATAACTTGTTGATTATTATCAAAAACTTGCCACTTCTATGAATTATTTGGTACACCTGGCATGTAAACAAATTCAATAATGTATTTATCTTTCCCAATATATGAGTGGGGAATTAGTATAGAAGTAGATCAAGTGTATACAATTTTACATCATTTTCTCTTAGGATGGTCATTACGGAAAAACTTTGAAAATATTATATATTACCCCATACTTTGTTTTGATAATATTTTAGGTGATAATTCTTTACCTAATATTAACCTTTCATTTATTTCAAAACTAATTCTACATCTCATAGAAATTTTAGGTTTATTATTTCCATTTCTTTGGTAACATGCAAGTCGAGGAGTAATGATTCATATTTGGTAGTATTTTTAATACATTAAAACTATAATTTGTATTAAAAAGATAATATTTCCTATTTTGGATAAATGAGGATGAATCTTACATCTACACCAACCAATGAATGATTTCCATCAAATTTGAGTGTCAAAATATCAATAAAATCACTCTATATTATTTTAGGCATATCTAAATCTTATTATTTCATGATTAGGTATTTTCTTATACTTGAATATTTGAACAAAAAATTTCTCTAGAATCATCTAGTTTTTTCACTATGTATTTAGTTTTCAATTCACAATCTAGGCATTACTTAGTTATTTTTATTAGAATCATAGCATGAGATAAATATAATTAGATTTCACCACCTAATTAGTTTTAAAAAAATCTTCCTTGTAGAATACCATATGAAGTAGGGATATATGCTACTAGAAAGGTCATTTTGATTCTCTTTTCATGAAAATAAGCTAAGATTACTTGAGCATATTCAATTTTACCATTTAAGGGCACTGTTTTGCCTCCATAGAATAACACTGACCAAATTTTTTAGTGTATGTCAAACCTAGTACATGAGCAGCCTTATTAGGTATTATGTTATCAAAAGATCTGATATCAATTTTAAAATTACCCACTTTTCATCCTTTAAGGAAAAGTGATATATAAAATGGCTTAACTTTACTGGATTTAGAATTAGCAACATCCATATAGTTAATAGGATTTGAGTTGGATAGAATTGTAAGTATCTATTTGGCATCTATATTTCTTACACTAGGATTTTTACCTTTGATAAACTCTACTAGCCTATATAATTTATCAAGGTTTGATAGTAGATACTCATCTTGGTACATTTGATTTTTTGTTTTATTTGCATGCTCAATTATGTTAACATCTAGTGAACTTGAAGGGGAAGTATTTTAAATGGATTGGGATATATTTATATCATTATTAGCATAATATTTAATTTTTTTGTAATTAAAATAAATTGTTTGGTGATGATAATTTATATTTTCCATTGGTTTTTTTCATTTTTTCCCTAGTGATGTAGTTCCTCACATAAGGATGAATTTTAGAGTTTTTCTTATTTCTTAGTTTGTTGTTTTTTCTAATTTTAGGATTTGGTGAAAATTACAAATGACTAATTGTTCATATCTCCAGTGTTTTCATCATACATCTTCACTTGAATCATATTATAGGTATACTTTAATATATTAACCACTATATTATTATTTATCAAATTATGGAAGATCTAAATTTATTATTTCAATTTCTTCTTAAAGTTATTCATACCCTAATATTTCCTTTGTTTCTAGAACAACATTTAAAGGATCATTTATGTCTAAATTTTGAGGATATTCTATGTCAATATTTTTCTAAGGATATGTCAATCATGGATGAATCCATTGGTAAAGAACATATTTTAATATATTAATATCATGGTAAGGAGTAACAAATGCTTTCTAAGATATTTACGTCTTTAATTTTGTTATATCATTATCCATTTTTTGTAAGAAATTTTTAGTAGAGGATTGATTTGAGATTTATGATTTACCTTTTGAAGATTATTTATTTAGTTTTCTATACATTATCATGTCATATTAAACATAAATTTCCAATGTTTAAGTTGTATGCAAGTCAACTACTTTGGCTCTTCTTAACTAGTAACTTACTTTAGGCAACTATGAATTCATGAAGAAACACTTCTAATTTTTAGTTGTTGGATTGGATGTTGTTGGTATCTTATTTATTAAATTATTAAATTTGGACAAAAAATATATAATCAGTTCATAGAAATATTTAATCATTTGAGTAAGTTGGGCAAGTAATGCATGTGCATCTTTATCCGATTTAAATCTATTTTTGAACTTATTTTCCATGTTATTACATGAAACCTTGAGGAAGCTATTAGAACTAATAAACTAATCCATTTTTAAGAGCTTATATGAACAATATAAATAAAATGTCTTCATGTTATACCCTTAATATTATACATGCTATGAAAAAATCTAAACTATGCTCATTTGGGTGTTGTTTACCATCACCTAAAATTTTGGATATTAATTTTTTGAACCTTTAGGGAGTTTGTGTAGATGTCGTAAATCCAATGGAATTATCACCTTACCTAATGATACTACCATATTCAAAAAATTACTTACAATAAAACAATACTCACTAAGATAAAAAGAGCTTGACTCTCTATAGAACCACCTTGTGCCTATTTACTTTTCCCAGGACTTGATGGTAGACTAAATGAATTTTTAATTTTGGTTTTTTATTCAGGACTCAAATTAAAATTAGATATCTCTTTCAACTGATAAAATGGATTTCTATTACCTTGATCTTTGCTTGCTCTAGTAAATCATCATTTTGATAGTTTATAGGGAACACTATTGTTGTTGAGGTATAGGTTGGATTCAGAGTGTTTTATGAGATAGTATTCTTGGTTTTGATCTTGATAAATATCTCATTTCATCTCATTTTTCCAAGATGACATAATATTATTCTTCTTAGAATACCTCAACAACAATTCAAAACTGCACTCACTAGTTTTATTATCCCATGAAAATGCTCACACATATGAAGAAATGTTTTCTTGTGTGTCACTTAACTAATCAAAATTTGGTTGAATTAATATAACATGAATGATTAGAATGGACATGATAATAAACTCTTTCCATAGAATATGTTTATGAGGATATATAAAAAAACTCTTTGTGCATTCCTTATTGACTATCTTTTTAAATAATTTCTTCAATCCTTCAAGTAATGGCAACATGATCTTATTTTTCACTTGTTACTAGAGAAAAAGTTTGTAAATGGGCATTACTTACTTTTTTTATCATAGGTTATCAATCAAATAATTAAATCAACATATTCTTCTACAAATTCTATCCAATCAAGACTAGGTTGGAAATCAATATCTCAGTTCACTATAATAATCATATGCAAATTTTATTATCCATGCTTGTGAGGTGCTTGACAAAATCTGAAAGTTATGATACATTAAATATTATTTAATCTCATTTCATCTATTTCCTATTTCAATAAATTCAATATTTTTTTAATATAAGAAAAACTAACTTTCTCATGTTACCAAGCACATTATTTGATGTTAGAAGTAATATCTAGTTTTATAGGGTTTTCCCACTCAATTCTAGTTGTTGAACAACCCCCTGAGCTACTAGGAGAGTCATGTGGGAAAAAAATCTTATGTTTGTTGCACAAGAATGACAAAGATGTTCCCTAAAGTGGGTGTCAGAACTTGTTGTTAAAAAGATTTTTGAGGGGGACAAATACTAGATTTTGGTCAATATTATTGGGACAAAGTCCTAGTCTTATTTATTGAAAACAAAGGAGATGCTAAAACCTAAATTATTTACAAGAAAAAGAAATTTCTCTATGGGGAGATGTAAGTTTAACTTTAAAATATTGATAGGTGGTGTAAATTAAAAACACATAGGGAATAATAAGAAGAGGAAAATGATAACTCTAGATGCCCAAACACAGAAACTTACTAGAATAATCACAGAGTTAAAATTATATAAAAATAAACCTTTAACATGTAAATGAGAAAAGAAAGACATATTTTACACTAATGAGTAAAATACATGCACCAAGGAGATTGAATGGCTTAAAATAAAAAGATAGATAAAAACCCTATGGTTCCCAATAAAAATAAATAGAAACTCTATTTTTTGAACTCACCAAGGTTTCAAAATAACAAAAATTTCTAGTACAAATTAAAAATAAATTATAAAGTAATTTTTTTAAATTTAGTGAATATCTAACAGTGAAATTTAGCATTATTTTAAGAATAATAACTAAAAATAACAACATACACACATATATTTTCCATCCAAAATAATTTATGGCATAGAGTCCTTAAAATTCACATTGTATTGATTCTTCAAGGAGTGGAAAACATTAAATATTTCTTTTTTTCTTCCCAAAATTGTATTACATGTCAAAATTAATTTTAAATAAAGATATAAATCATATTTATAGGTTATAATAGGTAGTTATTAGGCATAGCTTCAATTTTTAATACTCAAGACTCTTGTAAAAAAAATTTTGTAAAGGAGTGCAACTTTAAAGTTTCAAAAGTGCATTGGAAATTTTGCATGAATTTAAACATAAAAAAGTGTGTTTCCTTATTTTAACAACTTAAAACATGCAAAATTACTATTAAAACACAAACCTTGAAAATTATGAAAAAATACATTGACAAATTACAAGTTTGAGAGTTGGTAAAATTTTAATGCATTTTACTCTTCTTATTCGTCAAACAAAATATGGATCTTGTATTATTCATTATTTATATGTTGAATTTTTTTCCTGTATTCAACAAAATTATTCATATATATTTTTTACTTTATCTTCTTCAAGTCCTTCTGAATGCATGAAAGCAATTTATGCATCCCAATGAAGATCAATCATTTTATATGAAATATGTTAAAACTTCGTCAAATCTTTATCAAAATTTCCAAGAGAGACTTGATATTTGAAGAAATTATAGATTGAATAATATTTAAATAATGATTTAGGGATCATTTCCTTTTCTATCAATTACTTTAATTCATCAATAATTACTTATGCTAGAAGAATAGTTGTGTTATCATCTACAAATATACAAGGATTTTTCCAAATTGATCATTTTATTTTTATTATTTCATCAACTACTATTGACTAAGATTATCTATGTTCATTCACACATTACTAAATAATGTGGATTCAAAGTTTCATATCACATAGAATATTTTTGAGATCTCTAGTATCTTCTAGATTTAGAACTCCTTTTATTAGAAGAGCATCTAGATAAAAAAAAACTTCAAGTTTTAGTATCATTTATTTCCATTTTTAGGCTTCAATTTCATACTTATATTTAGTTTCCTTTGCAATTTCATATTTATATTTAACTCCAATATAAATATTCATAACCTCACTTATTGTTTTAGTTCCTTGTTGAATCAATTTCTCATACCAATATTTAGTTAATTTTCCTAGGTCCCTAATTTATTCGACCACATTCAATGTCTTTTCTTTTAAAATATGTGGAGAAATGTTAGATGGGTAAACTTGATTTTGTTTCACTAATTATTCAATAACTAGGGTGAGTTTCTCAACCTTTTCTTTCAATTTATTTTTAGTGGCCTTACCTTGGTCCTTTTTTTCAAAATTTGTACCAATTGTAAATTACATGATTTCTTTGACTCTTTCTCGGGTAACTTTACCAAGATGTATATTTGATATTTGGTAGGGTGAAACATTGACATTATATTTTTATTTTTTATAAAGGGATAATCTCCACCTCGACATAACATTCTTATTTATCATGTTAATATTGTAGAAACTGTATTCAGTTTATTTTCCATATTAGGATCATGAGTAGTAAATGCACTATAATCATTTTCCCAAGGTTTTAATAATTTATTTAGTTTATTTATTACCTATTTTAACCAATTTTGAGTCTTTATATTTGATATTTATTGGACAAGGGATTTTTTTATCCAAGTTTTAATTTCAAAATGATGAAGTGTAATTTCCAAATATTGAGTAAGTGTAGGTAATATACCACCTAAATCTAATTTGGTTGGTTAAGATATATATTTAAGATTTGAATGTAAGGGAAGACTTAAATCTTGGTTTGAATTCAAAGATAATATAATATAAAATTTTGGATGAGTAGATATAGTAAGTAAGACATAAGTATCCAAAACAATAAAATCCTTAGTGGTATTTGTGACCAAGCTTTGAGAACGTGCAATATTCAAAGAAGAAGTATCTAAGGTTGTACAAATTTATAAATTTCCCATATATCCTTGTCCTAACCTCCTTATTTTGAGTTTGGACAGTTTTAAATCTTCATGAAATTTAGGTCCTACATCATCTTTTTATTTCTAAGTTTTAATTATGGTCTCACTAGCTTCTCTTGTTTAAGAGGGACCTACCACTAATTGTTTCTAGTTAAAAATACCTGCATCAATTTATTTTATTGGTAGAGGGAATCCTGCATTGTCTACATTGATTTATTTTCTCTTGATATATAAGTGTTATATCAAACATTATTTTATATATATTCTCCAATGATGAATATTTAGATCAGTTCTAATAAAGATGTGGAAGATAATTTCATTCAATATGTTTTTCTTCATGTATAGGATCTACAACATCTTCATCATCTTCAAATTTATATGGAACATTTTATGTACTTAACTTAATGAATTTATCCAAGATGAAGTAGGATTAGTATCAAATTCTTAATTCTTCATCATCATCACAATCCATTAAAAAATCTAAAAAATAAGGAACATGTTGATATGTATAGCTGAGATCATTTTTGATAATACATATGACATAAAATTAAGGCATATTATGAAAATATCAAAGAATGAATCAAGTCATTTCCCCATAAAATAACATCTTATCTAACTAATGAATCATAGTTGTATCTTCTGATTAAGATTAGGAAGTGTATTCTTGTTTTGTGTTTACTGAACATAAATTTTTGAGTTTCATCAAGTTCTCACAAATTCCATCAGAGCATATTTGTCATATACATACCTTGGAATCATGCATGGAGTTATTTTTTACCCAAAATATTCTAAGTTATGATAAATTTGTAAATTTTATGAACCAATATTCCCTAGTTTTTGTTTTAGTAGAAGCTTCAACTAATATTCTATCATTAGAAGGATCATATTCAATAATATAAAATGACATATTTGGGGAATGTATCATTGACCCTGAGAAAATGATGTGAATCTCCTAAAATAAAATTTGAGGATAGAATTATTATATTTTAGATGAGGCCATGTCAACCACTATGTTCAATCCATTTTAGATCCTCCTAGGAACAACTACATATACCAAATTTCAAGATGTGGAGTTTTGATGTTTTAATAACCTTTTTAGTTATTTTTGAATGGAGTTACTAATTATTTTAGTTAAATTAATGTATTTATTATTTTATTGAATGATCTAAATGTATCTGTACATCTAAGTATGAAAATAGTTGGTATAAGTATTTCCAACAACTCTATTCAATATGGTAATGACATCATTAATTTCATTCATGAAGTTAAATATTGAGAGTGTTTTGGGAAACCTTCATTTTGAATTCTTTGGCTTCACTAACCATTATTTTTTAAACATTTTGGAACATAATATTATATTTTAAGGCCATAATTATTGAGGCATAAGTTTGATAAATATCAACATATGGCTATCGATCAGGGAATTTGAGCATACCATCAATGTGTTCTTGAAATATGTACATAACATACTCTAATTTTTAGTTTTTTAAGTTCTCTTATTTCTTGGTCACACTACTTATCCATATTCAACACCAAATTTGGATATTGTACATACATTAGGAAATTTATATCTTTATCTAGGAGACTATCACGAATGATTTGACCCCAATATGATTGTCAAATGCATTAATTATATTTTCCAAAAATATGTAATAACTACATGACCTAAATTCATGTGTGATCATGTTGATGTTTTAATCTATATTTGAAGGGTAATGACCCATTAAAATTGATATTTCATGTATATGTCCTTATTCTTTATTGGATTGTCTAATGCACATATATGATGAGATGGTCCTATCTTAGATCATAATAGAGAATTAATAAATAATAGGTGGAGTTTTGAATTTATTTGAGTAAGGATCCAATCCCATTGATGTGTTGCACAGGGATCATATTTATTAAATGTGTTAAATAGGACTAAGTGTTCTAATGTATGTTGAGTAGTAGTTAGGAAACTACAGTGATATATGACAAGGTTATAGATCTGAGAAGTGCTTATCAGATATTTAGGTTATACTAAGTGTGCATGAATGTTATTAGAGTTTTGAATAGTGCTCAAGATGGGAAATAATTTTAAATCATGTTAGGTGGTTATAAAAATTCAAACACATGTATTTAAATCATCCTAAACCTAACATATGTTTAGTAAAGTGTTAGATTATGTAGTGATGTTTGACAAGGATCTAGATCCAACACATGTTTGATATATACCCAAAACCTACCAAATTTTAAAATATTTATATTTTCATAACATTTTGACTTTCAAAAACTTAATAAATAATTTATAAAAGACACATTTAAGATTTTGAACATGTTTTTGATAACTAACTAGACATAATTTGATTGATTGAGATAAAGTTGACTTAGGGGACCAAAATTTATCATGTGTTAAATTTCTATTACAAAACACATGGATGGAATTTACATCTCTGACTTTCACTTGGATTTTTATGGAGTCATCTAACTTGATAAAACCATATTTGTGACTTGGCATATGATTTGAGCCATGTCAATTGAGAGACAAAATATTATTTCCATCCTATTTCCCCATAATACATGTGAGATAAAAATTTGAGTTCTATTTAACATCAATTTCATCAGTTTAGAATATATTTTTTTCACCCTCATTCTTATCTTGATTCCTAGATGACAGTATCCAATAATCTTTTATCATGTGTCTTGTTTTTTCAGTAGTGACAAGTAAAATATTTATTGCTTTTACTTCTAAATATAGCTTAAAATTTTCTCTTTTAATTTGAGTTTTTTCAAATCCCTTGATTCTCATTGTTTTTTAAATTCTTTGAAACCTTCGAATTGGTTTATAGTGTATGTTCTTCATCTCCTACATATAGTCTCATCTTATCCTCATGGGACAAGAGAGAACCACTAACTCCTCAACAATTATAGTGTTTATATCCTTACACTCTTAAATATTGATCATAATATGCATACATTTTTAACTTAAATATCTCAAAATATTCCTTACTATAAAATTATCTTAGAAATTTACTCCATAAACCCTCTTTTTATGTACTAATTTGTTTACCTTTATGCAATAATCTTGTGCTCCTTTAGAATATGACATTTTCAAATTATCAAAATTTATTTTAAGAGTTTGGAGATTTTATTCACATACCTTAATATATAAGTGATATTAATTATCCAAAGTATTCCATGCCTCATTATCATTCTTTCATCCTAAAATTCTTGGATAAATTTTTGGGTCTATGATAGTTTGAAGACAAAAGAAATCTTTTGCTTATGTATTTTCTTAATCCTTTATTTTCTAATCTTGTGTCAAGGTATTCCAATATTAGGTTGGTGTGTACACATGGATAATATTATCCCAAATACTTTCCATACAATAATTCCCTTCAACTAATCTCTCAAATATTGAAAATTTTTACCTTTGAAAATGTGAATATTCATGGAAGTAAAATTTACTGAAGCCATTATTTCTTCTAATAATGACCTGAAACCCTTCTAAATATTTTTTTGTTATGTAAATCATACAAAATTAGTGAATTAAATGTATTTATTGAATTAAAATTATATTTTATTTAATATTTAATTGAATCCATGTATTAACCAATTTGTCCCAAAATCACTAGTTGTGTTGTAAGTCAGATTGTTGACCAAAACATATATTGAATATCTTCCGAAAAAAACATATGATTGTTAGTGTTCATTTTTGAATAAATATACAATAAAAAATATAGATAAAATTTTTCAACATGTTTCCTAAAATTAATTATTGTACCACACTTATGCACAATCTTTTATATTAATAATAAAAGCTAAAAATTGCCTATTACAAGATAACTTACATGACAAGTTATGTCTAAATTAAGGAAAATGTAAAAAAATAAATCAATAAATTTACTTAAAAAATAATTATTATATAATTATACTTCTATAAATATACTTTAAGATAACTAAATCAAACAATGTTAACTCACATTTAAGACAATGCCAACATGCATGAATCCTTGCTTAAGAACTCACTAAATCATGAAACCTATCAAACTATGGCATAAAAACTTCAATATAAAATAATAATTTACTTAAATACACTTTAATTTCACTTAAATAACATAAAAGTATGTGCCACCTCTTGGAAACACATTTGAGTACTCAAACAATGAATTAGAGTTAACTAGCAGTTCTAATATATTTTAGGAATTCCATATAAAGTGTCCAAAATTAACCAATCAACTAATGTATGAAATAAATTATTTAAATAATATTAATAATTTTTTTTTTATAAAACTAATAATTAAGTGCCCAAATTGGCATCATACTCAACAAATATTAATGTAATATCCATAAATAAAGATAAAATAGATAAAATTTCATTGGCATCAAGTAAAGTAATGTATGTTGAAAGATGTTATCTACCAATACATCACCATCCTCTTATATTTATTTTATTTATACCCCCCACCTTAGTGATGAGGTTGTGATACCTCTTCATATACATAAATTTTTTTTTTAATAATAAATTTACAAAAAAAACTAATAAAAATTAACACAAATTTAAAATTTTAGATTTATTAGTACATATAAACTCATTTGATTCATGTATAAACATTTGATAAGATCCTTTCACATGTAAATAATATATTTTTATAGGTGATGAATGATACCTACTTGATGATGACATATTAGATCTATGAGAGAAAATAAAAATGTTTAAATAATTTTATGTTTACAAAATAATAATATCTTTTTTAGATATTAAAAATTGAAATTTTTGAAAAATATTGACTACTATGAAATCAACATTATATATACACACACTACAAAATTTGTGTAATCAGAAAACTATTCAAAAAATCATATAATAAAACAAAATCATTTCCTTATTGTCTAAAAAATCAACTCACGTAACCTACATATTTTCAAAATGTGTTTCAAAACTCATATCCTTCAACCAAATTACTTTAAAAATGTTTATTCAAATTACCTTGTATAGAAATGGTAACTTGAGTAATCAATGTGCCCTAATTTTATATTATGTACATATGGGATTCTAGTTATCCTAAATTTTATTTAAAATTTTGATGTATATGTGGTTGTAATTAGTATCACACAATATTTTTAGGTTTGAAATATATTTAATTTTTTGTAAACATTTTAAATAACCAAAAATTGACACTAAATCAAGCCAATTTATGACGCTAATCATATAACATGTAGTAGTGGGTAATAGATGAGATAAATAAGGCGTATAATTTATGAATGTTCTATTCTATGATTAGGCATTCACATCAATATTAAAGTTATGTTTGATACTATTATTAAAAATTGTGAGGTATTGGATGAGGTGGAGGTATATTTTTTCCAAGAACATGTTAGAAGTAAGAATCAATAGATCGTTACCAAAGGGATTGCCCTAACTTTTTCACTTATAGGTATTATGTAAAATTACACAAGAGTGAAAAAATGCAATATCTCTATCAAAAAATAATCCAAGAGGAAAATTCATAAGACCTCTAATCTTCATTGGTCAACATAAGTAAACATGGGTTACAAGGAAAGGCACACATAATATGTATTATGGCCTTAAAGTCATTATTAAAACATGTAGTAGTGTGAACACATAACCTTAGATGATGACCATGGAAAATGGTGAGAAATAGGTGGTTAATAATTTTTAAAATAGAAAAGGTCTAGCCTATATTTAAAATGTGGATGAGGATGAGGATATAAACCACATTAAAAATATAACCAATCAGGATAAATATTATCTTAAACCTAGGGATAATGGAGGAATTTGTTAGCATCAGATACCATAAGCATTGGATTTGATAAATGGGTGTATGAAGCATATGATTTAATAGGGTTGAATTTCATAAATGCATCCACAAAACCACAAGGTTTTATTCGATGTGAGGTTGTATGTTTTGTTTTTGAAATGATTAAGGGAAAATAATGTAAGTGTTGATATTCTGGACCATACAAAAAGTTTAAAATAGTGTTAGTTAATCACAATAATATTGTGGAAGCTACCAAGTTATGATGGTCTTACATGAAAAAATGAATATTATGGACATACAAATTTAATCATTAATAATTTGAAAATATTTAATCTTGAAATCTTTACTTTGCTTGGCCCATTCATTATTCAATTAACTTTAAATTTATATAGTTTCATTCAATACTCTAAAAATTATTATATAACTACTTAGAAAATAATTTATACATATCTATTTAATTATAGACTCCATTCAATAATTTTTTATATTCTTTATCATTCTAGGACAGCACCTCACTCGGTTGAATAAACTTGCACTAAGGCCTTGTTAACTAAAGTGTCCTTGTCCCTCACACTCCAATGATAACTTTTTAAATTTGAGATGTTGTATTTTAACCCTCTTATGATTTTATCAAGCTTGGTTAACATAAATATTCAAAATATTCACCTATATAATTACATAAAATTTATACCAAATAATTATATTAATCATTTGGAAATTCCTCTCCAAGTAGAAACCCTAAGCTAAGACTCCTCAAGTAGAATGGATGGAAATAAGACTTTAAATAAGAGAAAATGAATAATTAACTCTTATTTTCTCTCTCTAAGAAATGATGAAATGAATGTGTTTATATATCTAAATCTAACCCTTTTACTTTCCATAAGTTTAGATGATAGAGTTGGCCCAATTGACTCTGTATCATTACTCAAAATAACAAATTAGGTCTTGGTCTATGTCAGCTAAGGATTGACCTAGATCCTAAATGAGTTTTTTCAATTAGATTACAAGGTATATGGGTTATATAGTGTATTTTAAATTTTTATAATGGATTTTAGGCTAGGGAAGGGCTAATGAAGGTGGAAAATTACTAGAGGAGGGTGAAAAATTAGAGGTAAAGCCTTTGGGAATGTTTTTAGGAGATGATTAGAATGATAATAATTGGTAGTGAAGGGACAATAATCATGTGAAGTAATAATTATCTTCACACCCCTTTCTCAGTGTAGACCTTAAGGTGAGCACTTATAGAGATTGAGATTAGATGGGTTCTTACAAGATAAATGCATTAATAATTGATAACGTTTGAAAATATTATGTGTATACAACATGTAAGTGGTTATGTGTCTTCTAAAATATCACCCGTGTCACTATTTTTGATGAATATATTTAAAAACACCAATGAGTATGTACACACATAAAATGACAACCAGATAAAATGTAAAAAATGGGAAAAAATGGGTCGTGGAATATTATGATCACATCAAGTAAAAACCCTATTATCTTGATCACTACCTAAATTAACCCCAATATTATGTGTGTCAGATCATATGTTATTTTATATTAGGGAACAAGCCTAATCAACATGCATGGTATGATAGAATGAATTTTGCTTAGGTCCTTCTTTGATCAACCATGTAATGTCTAGATGTAATAGCTAAGTAGTATACAGAGTATTGAGATGTACTATTGATTGATTTTATATAATTATGTGCCAAAGTAGTAAATTATTATATGTATAATTCCTTGTGAGGCTCTTTATATGTAAGTAACTTTGATTTGAATGTAATACCTTGTTCGTTGGCTGAAAATTCATAAAAAGAGGGATACAAACATAAGAGAAGGCTCAAGGAAGGGCTAGGACCCAAAACATGGGATAAAATGTCCATAAAACATTAGATCCATAATTAGACACTAATTCCACATGGAGATACTATCTTCATAATGGAATTAGTGTCCTTAGGTCTAAAAATAGATTTAAAACCAATTAGTACAAGCTAGGGGCCCCTGTGATTGGGAGGAGGTGACTCAAAACCACTGGGGGTGAAATAAATAAATAAAATAAGACATAAAAAAGATAAAAAGAATAAAATTATGATGCAAAAAAGGGATATATTCTTCACTAAGAAATTCATGTGAAAGAGTAATAAAATACATAGTAATTATGGTTGCTTGACCAAATTAGGGTGTATACCACACTTGATAATAACCCTAGACAAGGTAGATGAAACCCTGGTGAAAATCTAGTCTTTAAAACTTATGATTTTATAATCAAAATCAACAATGATCCTAAAAACAACCTAGGAAAGTTCCACACTTTCAAGAAATTTCAAACTCCATTAACTAAATTTGTTTCTTTGAGTAACACTCAATTTTTTCCTAACAAGATCTTGAGCAATAAACTATTTCCACCTATAGTACCTACAACATCTTACCAACCTAATAATAACTCTACAACCCCACAAAGTGACAAACTAGTAGAGCCAAACAAACATGGATACAATATTGTAGATGACCTAAATAACACTAAAGCCAATATCATAATGTTTGAATTACTTCAAATTTCAAATCAAAAATACATGTTTCTACAAGAATTATCTAGTCTTAATGTGAAATAAAATAATAAAACAACTAATGCTCACATCACAATGTACAAGGAAAAAATTGAAACTCCTTTACTCCTAATAATTTATATTTTTTGTTAAAAATCTACATAATTGTTTGGTGGATTTAGGTACTTCTATCAATGTCATGCCTTATGTAATTTATTAGTAGTTGTGTTTGACACCTATAAATTCAAACAATAAGGTTGTTCATTAGAAAAATTAGAGTTCAAGGTTTGTAGGGAACTAAATCACATCCATATGCAGTCAGCCTCCAATCTGAGGGTGCATTAGTTTATTAACATTCAGGAAGTTAATATACTTGATGATTATAGCATGCTTCTGAGTAGAGATTGGTCTAGAAAATGAAATAGTTACATGGAAGCAAACATCTCTAATATGTTGATCCCATGGCATGGAATACCCAATCAAATCAAGATTGAACATGAACCCAATATGACTCACATGATAATATAATATAACAAGATGAATGAGATCTTATATGAGGAATTAGAGATTGGGGTATATACCCTTGAGAAAGAGATATAAAATTATAAAATTTTCTCTATAAACATGTTTTCCATATAATAAATTTCAAAAATTGAAGAGCTAGATCAATGTGATGAGGATTTGTTCCTTTGTGCATCTAAAACAACTTTGTTTCTTGGCATTTCCATAATATATGAGGAGGTGAAATAGATAAACCAGATGAAAAAAGGATATTAATGGTTATTGTCATCAATGGTTATGGTTGTGTCAAAAATCATAAAGTTTAATGAGAATTCTACAAGAGAAGTTAGGGAGTTTGTGAGCTCCCATAATGAAAGAATAGATATGTTAGATAGCCTTGTACTCACTTTAACCACTGAGGACTTGGATAGAAGATCCCTATTATCAAATAAATAATATGTGTGACCACTTGTCATGGATAAAACTAATGAATAAATAAATTTTGAAGTAGCATTAGGTCATTAGAATGTTACACATATAACTGAAAACTATTTGTGGATTCTAAAATTTGATTATTCTAAATCTAGGAAAATGTGTGGTGTTATTTTAGAATTCATCATCCCATAATATTTTTATAACTAGCCACATTTTAAATATAATTTAGTTGCACAAACAATGTGGATAAATATGAGACACTAGTTCACAATCTCTTATTTTCATTAAATAAGAAAGTCAAGAAACTCAAGGTAATGGGTAACTTTGAAGTAGTAGTTAAACATGTAAGAAGCCAATACACTTTTAATGACAAGCATTTATCTAGGTATCATAGTCAGTATGGAATTTCATAAATGATTTCAATGCATTTAATATTCAAAAAATTTATCATAGAGTAAATTATATGGTAGATGCATTGGCTATAACTGTGAGTACTCTAGAACATATAGATTAGTATATGTTGAGAAGGTTCTCCATGGAGTTGGTCTCTGTTTAACCCTAAAATTAAATCTAAGTACTTAGAGTTAGCCTTAGATTTGGGTAAAATGGTATATATAAATGTAATGTAACAAGAGTGAATAATATTTATAACAAGCAAATTAGATGTTAAAATTAGATATAAGCATACATTAAATTTATTATGTTGAGATAGTCTACATATGAAAAGTAAAACAATGCTAGATATAGAAATGAAAAGGAAGTGAATTTATTATCTTGTTCTGATGTTAATATAGTTTAGGATCTAGAATAGGCTAAAAGTACGTATGAAGTATATTTTAAAACATTCATTAGATTTTGGATCTAATTCCTCTAGATCTTTGGATAGTAACATCAATATGGGATGATTACATAAACATTATTATCTAGGTTTGACACTAGTGTCATGTATAAAATATATACTAAAATAGGATGTGAAAATATGGACGATTTTAGTGTTTTATTTTTCCTTCACTTTGGTGCTTTCAAATCTAGGTCATGGACAGTCACCACTTATGAAATGGAAAAACCCTAGATTTACATATTTAATGTAACCTTGGGGGAAAATGGCTTAGTGGGTACATGGTGTCAAGTTTACCCCATAAACCTGATATAAAAAGATGATATGTACATAGAAAATAATCTAAAAATGGCTTCAGACTAATGTATTTCTCTCATATGTGTTGGTCTCTATGTCAATTGTACAATTTGTGTAAATTAAGTTCAATAGTGACCTAGCTTTGAACTTGGTAAATCAGGGTCTTATTTTGTTCCTTCACTACTATAAACCTATAGATCTATACTCCCTATAACTTGTATGTAAATAGGGAAGCTTTTTCAATTGAATGGTTGATATAGTGTTTTTGATAAGTGTTTTCATCTCTTTATTCTTTTTCTAGGTGAGGAATGAATGAGGGATGATATTATATTTATATCAATCCATTTGGAGTATTAAATCACACTAAAGCACTTAAGGTGACCATTAGGATACATTTCATTTAAAAATTAGATGAACTTAGGGGACTAGACACTTGCATTAGGATAGGACAGTAATGTCGATGGTACTATCTAACTTGAATGTTAGTGTTTAGGGAGTAGGAGAACATGTATAGATTCAAAACTTGTAGATATGGAAAATAAGTACATTTTAAGCATTCTTAGAAAGATAAAAGGCCTAGGTCATCAATATAATACCATTTAGACTAAGAGATATAGGATATGTGACACAAGGATAGAGTAGATGTGATACTTATGGAAGTTCGAAAGGTAGAGAACTAAGAGGAATAACCAAGGTCCTAGTTTACTAAGTGTACAAGATTAAGGTGATATATAATGAAAAAATGTCACATACAGTCTACTCCTTTTATTAAAAATATTATCAAGAACTTCTAGGTATTCAATGATGTTTAATATATCATCAAATTCATAACAAACATAGATGTATTTGAGACTCAAATTATAGATGGAGATGATAAGGAAGAGTTTAAACCTAATGAGGAAGGGATGATTAATTTAAAAACCAATAGTATACCCAAAGGTATGGTCTCATTAGAATAGTTATTTGACATAGATTACCATGGAGAGAAAGAGAAACCAACCTCCATCAAAGGTATGTTAAATCAACATTAAAATATAGGTAATGCTAATGAATCAAAGAACGTACTTCTAGGCATAACATGTAATGTAAAGGAAAAAAAGACATTCTTCAGGCCTAGAAATACTTAAGATATGTCATTAAGGGGAGATGTGTGGAGTTAAATGTATTCAATACTTATATTCTCAAGCATAACATCCCTCTTAGTCCATGAGTTAAACCATTATACCAATGACAAATACTATCCAATATATTACTAGAATTGTTGATACTTAAAGAAATACATAAATTAATTCAAGAGAGGATAATCTTCCTTGTAAGGTACTCCATGTGGGTGGCCAATTCGGTGCCAATTATAAATAAAATTGGAGATATAACATTGTGTGTTGTATACCAAAACTTGAACAAAGCCTCATAAAATGATTATTACCCGTTGCCTTCACTAGATGATGTTTTATAGATAGTGAATGGTTCTAAAATGATGTTATTTATAGATGGGTACTTAGGGTATAATAAATTAGTGGTAAATTACTAGGATAAAATTAAGGCATCATTTACAAAACATTATGCTAAATTCACATATAAAATATTTCCATTTATCCTAAACAATGCGAGTACCACCCTTCAATGTTCTATGGATAATGCATTCAAGGATCTCATTGGAAAATCCATAGTTATATACATGGAAAATGTAACTATGTTTTCTAAGAATAGAGAAGAGAATGTCTAGGACTTAAAAGTAGTCTTCCATAGGTGTAAATACCATAGAATCTCCCTGAACATGAAGAAGTGCATCTTTGGGTGATATAGGGTATGTTTTTGGGACACATCATCTTAGAATGATGTATTTCCATAGACCCAGAAAGAGTGGAGGAAATTCTAAAATCTATTACATGGTAGTAGAAAAGAGATGAAGTCATTCTTCGATAAGATCAACTTCATCATGAAGTTTATTTTGGGGTTTTTAGAGATGTTTTAGCCACTAAATAATATGTTAAAAAAGGACAAAAAAATTGAATGGATGGCTAAAGCACAAGTGGCTTTTTATTAGATCAAGAAATCAATTGTAAATATATTGGTGTTGATCAGTCTTGACTATGCATAACCCTTCTATATCTACTCATTCACCATAGAACATCAAGTGAATCTATCCTAACACAAAATAAAAATAAGTTGGAGAAAAGAGACCTATCTCATTCATGATATCTCATATCCATAATGTTGAATTAAAGTCTTCAACTATAGACAAACAAGTCTTTGCCTTGATCAAAGCCATCAAAAATTTCTAGCACTATAATATTCATAGAAATTTTTTTGGAGTGGTTCCTAATCCAATAGTAAAGGCTATTCTAATTCAAAATGATTTAGATGAGTGAAGGGGAAAATGGATGACCATTCTCCAAGAGTTTGACTTAGAGATCAAATAATGAAAATTGTAAGAAGTTAAGGAATCAATAAGGTTATGGCTAAACTAGACCTGTAGATAGTGTTTTGGCAGTAAATAGTTCAAGAAATCACCAAAAATGAATGATACTAAGATATAATATACTATTTGATCAATAATAAGTGCCAAAATCACTTGAATTCAATTGGGAGAAGAACCTTATGCCTAAAAATTAATAAATTCATGATAAGATTAGGTGTGTTATACAAAATAAATTATGAAGGCATATATCTTAGAAGTCTAAACAAGCAAGAATATTTTGGAGTTATAAATGATTTCCATGGAAAATATTCACCATGGTCATGGATGATGGAGTGATATATTTCATTAGATATTCATGGTAGGGTATTACTTACCACATATTTTTAAAGATGCTTGTGTTTATGTTCAGAGTTGTCATACCTACCATGTTACCACACATAGAGAACATATCCTTGCGATGACATTACATTCAGTCATTGAGGTTCAGTTATTTTAATAATGAGGATTGGAATTCATTAGATCCATTAATTCAAACTTATTCTGTAGGAACAAGTTCATCCTTAAGATAATAAATTATTTTACTCATTGGATAGAAGCTAAAGAATGTAATAGTAATACAATTGATGTGGTAATAAAATTTATAAAAGAACACATCACGAGGTTTGGGATGCCTACTATGATAGTACATGATAATCCTCTTACTTTATCATCTCTTAAATTTATTTAATAGTACTATGATAACAAGGTTATCCTAAAATTATCTTTGAATTATTATCTATGGGTAATGGGGTAGCACAATCAATTAATAAAAATTTAATGGATGTAATTAAAAATATCTTGGAAAATAACCCTAAGGACTAGCATAATGTTTAGAAGTTTGCACTATGGTCTAATAGTAATAGAACTATGTCAACCTTACGAATGTTGTCAAATCATCTTGTTTATAGTCAAGGCCCCATCTTTCCAGTCAGCCTAAGAATTCCCATATACAGTTGAGAAGAGACTACCTTGAAATAGGAAATAAGATAGAAAATGCTTGATTAATTTAATACAACTAGAGGAAAATGGTGATGCAACCCTATTTAATTTCAATAAACACATAGAGTTTGCCAGTTTTTGGTTTGGAAAGTGAGAAAAAGTGAAATCCCTCTAGATCTCTTATTTGTTCCTTCTCTTAGACAAGGCTCACGATAAAAAGGGGTAGTATGACAATTTTGATGCCTTATGGTCGGATCCATAAAAAATAACTAAAATCATAGGTGAGAATGATTTATTCTTAAGATGTCTAACTATTGAGGATGTCCCTTTCTCTATCAATGGGTAGTTCCTCAAACACTATTTCCAACCCTGAATCAACCTAGTAAGCTCTTATAAATACTATCTCCTTCCCTTTCTTAATTTGTTTTTATTTTCATTCCTGATTAGGGTTAGTTTAGTTTTTATTTCATATTTTTACCACTTTTATTGGCATGGTCTCATTATTTGTCTATTTTTCACCCAATGCATTTATTTTTCCATGTAATTTGGCCTATTCATCAAAATAATTGAATAGCTAAAGGCATGTATGCACATATATCAAATGGCATTCTAGTGCATAATTATAGTTTTTAATAGTTTGCATCTTTCAATTCTATTTATAATTAATTTCAAAGGTCTAGATAGCATATATATTCTAAACTCCTTTGACTTGGATTAAGTTTGGGTAAGACTATCTAGTCAATGAAGACATTATATCGAAACTAAGCACAAAATTTACATCTTAATGGTTTTTGGGTTTTCTTATATGAACCTACTACAATGAAGATATAGGGTTAAAAATCTATAATTTTGCATTTCAATTGCTTTAGTGGTCCCCAACCCATAATTCACATGTAAAATAATAAAGAGAAAAGATAAATCTAGAAAAGAAAATAAAATAACAGTCAATATGTGAAAAACTCACTTCTAGGTGTTTCAGGAAACTCTACCATGGGATTTCAGGCCTATTTGGTAGTGGAGTAAGGCCTTGAGTGGGATAAAAGGTAACTATGTTAGGGTTATTAATGCATGTTTAGTAGCATAGAAATGTGCAGGAAAGTGTTCTCAAGGTAGGATTCACTAGCCTAGTGATTTGATACATAGTAATTAGTCCTTATAGGTTCTAAGAAGTGGTAATTTATCTTATTTGCACACACCCCATCAATGAGAATGTTTGATTTCATATTTTATCTACTCCAATCTTCTCTCTCTAATCCATTCATGTCTCATGTGTAGTTTCAACTAGAGATTCTAGGTTCATAGACATATTTTTGTCATTTTAAAATATCAGAAGTATTTTCTAGTAGCATCACAATTTTTTGTTGCTTTTAAAACATAACTAATTATTTCAAGAATCATGGAACCTCATTCTTTTACATTTTTATCTTCTTCCATTTACACTCATAATTCATTGGTATTAACACCTTAAGTTTCCTTGGTATTCTATCTTAGTTTGCATGCTAAATTAGGACTCAAAACCATCACCATTATAAATACTACACCCATACGAGTCAACTTCATATATAACACTTAGCATAAAAGTGGAGTTTTGAATTCCCAATTTGCATTTGAAGCCTAATTCTCTCAGCTCTATCAACTCTCTTAGCTTGCTCTAGGAGCACATTTTTATTTTAATGGCCCTTGGATTGTTGAAACCTATTCCATTTTGATGACCAAGCCTAAACAATGAAGTTTCATATATAATACTTGGACCTAAAGCAGAGTTTTGATGCACTTACACTCACATGGAATTCTTACTTGCCTACTATCTTAGCTCCCTATAAATACTATGGGGGTCACATTGATTTATGTTCCTATCATACCTTTTATACATACTCCATCCTATCTACCTTAATCATGTGAATAATTTTCATGTTTTTTTCACCAAGTGAGAAAGCATTTTTAATACACTTATCCCATTTTTGGATTTGGAGACCAGTTGTTCTCAAGCTTGCTCAGGGATCTCATTTGGCCTTGATGGGTCATTTTAGTTCCCATGCCATTTTGACTTCCAAAACCTATTCCTTCTTGTCTATTAGGCCAATTTGATCAAGTTTTTTATTTGACACTTCTCCCTAAAATAATTCCTATATGCCCATTTTGTACTTGTAAAATATTTTTGAATCCTACTTCTCAAAGTGAAAAACATGCAAATTTATTCGATTTGGATTATCTTTTCATTGTGGTTTTGACCTAATCTAATCGATATTTTTGTGATTTTTAGTTTAAGTTTTGAAAATAGTAACTCCCTAGACCTAATAGTGTCCCCAAACCTCAATTAGGTGTGGGAGGCAAGTCGTTATTAATCAGAACAAAAGTCCCAGTTTGGTCTATGTTTTATGGTCAAGTTGCATTATTTATTAGTCAATTTTTTAAGTTTGACTAGGTCTTCATTATTTTATCAGGTCAATGTTTTTGTATTTAAAGAGTTTTTTCCTAATTAGAATAAGAAGTCACTATGGAAAGTTTAGTGTATATCAAGATTAAAATACTTATTAGGTCGAGAGACATTTTGGGGTGTTCATTTAGTTGAATTCAAGGATTTAAACCTAAATAGTTCATGTCTAGGTGTCAAGAGGAGTGCTTTATTAGTCAGTGTTTTTTCCCTAACTATATCTTTGAGAGCTTAAAAGGATCCCCACATACCTAACTAGGGATCAACCCTGATTGGGTCTATGATAGGGAATTTAATACTAACCCTATGTTATTCAGTTATTTATGATTGAATATAATGGTGAAGGCATAATGTGAAGCCTATGTTATATGCAAAACTAGAACCTCGACCACCAAGTGAAAATTTTGCCTAAATGCCTAATAGTTATAATCGAACGTCTAGATTCAAATTGTTATTGGTTCCCCCCAAACAATTTTCCCACCTAAAGGAACTATTCAAATAATTCAAAAAACCATGAATAGTTTTATGAACTTGAAAAAATGGTACCCTAGTGCTATTTGAGCTTTAGAAGCTCAATTAGCACTAGGATTTAAAAAGTGAATAATAACATTAAAATATAACCCTAATGCATGAAAAATCCCTAATAGGTCTAGAAGAGACTAGTTTTTACCTCCCTTTAATTTTTTTAGCATAACATTTTGATCCATATGTTAAAATTTTGAACCATTCACATTTTTGAAAAGCTAGTACCAACATGGGTGTAGTGATGTCTTCAAATTTATGTAATTTTGCCTATGGAAAAACCTATTCACATTTTAGTCTTCAATTTACTACTCATTTATTTTAATTTCTTGTGTTAACTTCAATTTTGGTCTTGCATAGGCTTTTGAATAGTGAAAGTGGAAAATTTGGAGGGAGAAATAAATAGTTAGAGCATTCATGGTGGTAGTTGGGTGTTTTGGAGGAAAACTTACTCCCCTTTATCAAACCAATTTTTATATATGGATGCATTTCAAATCTTAAAGGGTTGTCTTTTCTCTATTTTTATTTTATTTTCTCTCCCTCAACTGCTATCCTACCAATATGATGGAATTTATTTTGGAGAATGATTGTAATGAACTTTGATTGATTATCAAAATGATGTATTATTGATTAATATAAAGCTTCTTCAATTTACGCATGTGTATGGTGGTTGTGGTTGCTCTTTCCTCATTTGATCCTCTCAAAAGTTTAAATTGGATTTGTAATTTATTTTGCATATGATGGTTAGATTGAAATTTGGTTTATGGAGTTCATATGGTCTTGGATTCAAATTTATCCTCATCATTGTAGGCTTTTATTTTCTTTCTCTCTCCATTTTCATTAATTATTTTTTAATCATTTTTTAGTCTAGGGTTTTTATGTAATCTACTACTCATGTTTATCTTGATTTATAAAGTATATTTTCCATTAAACTATTGCACCATTGAATATTTAATCAATGTAATGAATGAATAATAAAAATAGCCATAAACACACTAAATGAAATCCTAAATATTGATTTGTGATTGGGCAAGTTTTAAATTCAATTTTTTCTATTTTGTTTCCTATAATTTAATGGAATAATGAATGAATGAATTCATACATTGTCACTTCCAACATGACATAAAACCCATTTGGAATAAAACAACAATCACACCACATTTTACATTGTTCAAGTACCCAAAACCCACTAAAATGAAGTTAAAAATTTAGAATAGGTGAATAGGTGAACTAGTAAAGGCCCATTTAAATGGAATGGTCACAAAGAGCCACTAAGTGATGATTAGTGTCCCTTGACCAGGTAGATATAAACCTTGAGGATATTCCCATAAATATCCTTCCAAGATAGGCAAGTCACGAGATGAGCCTAGAATGTTGGTTTGTGCCAAAACACATGTACAAAACTAGTATCCAATGGATGTTGAGATATTCAAATAATATATAAAACACTTATTGTAAAAACGTAATGGTATATGTACTATCTTATAACTCATGCATAAATTTTATTTACAGTTCAAAAACAAATGGACTAATGTTTTATTGTATAATTTATAATCTTTTTCCCTTTTAGTTCGTTAAATTTTAATTTTACACGTCATTATGCTCTAAGTTCTTGGTTATTATCATTATGATTTTTCTTGGAATTTTATTTTAAGTAAATATTCATTGAATATACTATTTTTTGTTTATTTTTGGAATTAATGTATATATAGATAAAATATTGTTGCATGAAACCTAGTGTTTCTTGGCATACATAGTTTCATTAAACTTATACATTAAATATTACTTCATGAATGTATATTATGTTTTGTAAGATTTTATATCTATATTATACCATAGTATCTGGTTGGGTAATAAATCCACATTGGTTTGGATAATATTTGACCATCCTCTTCCATTCTTATTGATCATTATCATTATGATTATTTTATTGGATTTTATTTACATAAATTTGTTAACAGATATTGTAATATTTTATCAGAGTTGTTGCCAAAATCCAGATAATGTGAATGCAATGGAGACGTGATCACACGAGATGAAGCTAGTGCACATCACATAGATGCTAAAGAAATTTGAAATTATACAAGAAGTTAAATTGCACAAGAAAAATAGGAGGAAACCCAATATCTGATTAACATTAGATGCCCAAAAGTGAAGAATACATATAGGAGAGCACGTAAGTAACTCCTCCACAAAATGTGGTCAAAGCACCCCAAGAATAGACTGTAATTCTCCATGAAAGGTGGTGCAAGGTGCTAATAATAGAGAAGTAACTCCCATAACTAAAATATCTAGTTAAGGGAGTTACTTCTGACATTCTTATGACACCTATGACACATCTATGACACACATCTCCACATAAGCTAGCCTATCTTACGAATGTAGGAAAACTCCATGTGTGCAAAAATATATAATTTCCCTAATTAAATAATAGGGAAAAATAAAAAACTACACTAATACCCCCCCATAAGCATAGCTTAGGTGGGCAGTGTGGAAATATAAAATGCGTCCCAGTAACTAGGCCTGATGAGGTGCCCATGTATAAATGCAATCTCCCATAAGATAGAGAAAAGGAGAAAACCCGTAGGAAAAAACTCCCCCCCCAAAAAAAAGAGAGACATAAAAGAAATGAAGAGGATAGTGCCCCCCCCAAAGACGATGCTACTATAGATGTGGACCGTACCCCAAGAAGAGCTCATAGATGAATGAACTTGAGTTTATTGAAAGGTTTGATGAAGATGTCTGCAACCTGCTCTGAAGACTGGTAAAATATCAAGTCAATGACCTAACTATGAATAAGCTCCCAAATGAAATGCATGTGAATCTCTATGTGCTTGGTCTGCTGGTGTTGAACTGGATTCCTACAAATTTGAATGGTACTCTAGTTGTCACAATAAATGATGATGGGTTGCTTGATAGGAATGCCAAACTCAGAAAGAATCCCCTGAAGCCAAATAGCCTTAGTAGTTGCATTAACAGCTCCCCTGTACTATGCCTCTATGGATGATATAGCAATAGCATTCTACTTCTTGCTAGACCAACTGATAGGACCAGAACCTAGACATAAACTATAACTAGAAGTGGACTTACGAGTTTGTGAATCACCAGCCCAGTCTAAATCTGTATATCCAACCAAGTCAACCTCTATGCCAAATCTATAATGAATCCCATATCTATGTGAACCCTGTATTTAATGAAAGATCCTTTTCACTAATTTCTAATGTAGCTCATGAGGTTCTTGCATAAATCTGGAGACAAGTCCTACTGTATATGATATGTCAGGCCTAGTGTGAGTCAAGTAGATGAGACTACGAACAAGATATAGATACCGAGTGGCATCAACCAATGGTGAAGAAAAATTAGCCTCACGCTTGACTCCTGATAGAAAGGGAGTCAGAGATGGCTTACAATCAGCCATGTGAAATTGAGCCAATAAGTCAAGAGTATACTTAGGCTGTGTAAGAGAAATCCCTAATTCTAACTGTGAGATCTCGCCAAGGAAGTAGTGCAACAAACCCAAGTCTATCATGCGAAATCTATCCTGGAGAGATGCTTTCACCACTACAATAGCTGATGAAGAACTCCTGGTGATCAAAAGGTCATCAACATATAGAACCAAAATCAGGAGCGAATCATCCTATCATAATAAGTAGACATTGGGGTCAGAATAGCACCTTGTGAAACCCACTATGAAAAGGAAGGAATCCATCTTGGCATACTAAGCCTGAGGGGCTTGTTTGAGTCCATAGATAGATTTCCTAAGTCTGCATACTAAGGAAGAATCCTAAATAATTCCTAGTGGTTTCTCCATGTAGATCTCCTCCTCTAAGTCTTCGTGAAGAAAGGCACTCTTCACATCCATCTGGTGCACATCCCGACCATGTGTTATGGCAATATCCAAGGTGAGTCGGATAGAAGTCATCTTTTCAATGGGTGTTAAGGTCTCTGAGTAGTCAATGCTTGCCACCTATGAGAAACCCTTGGCAACCAATCATGCCTTGTACTTATCAACCGACCCATCTTCTGAAAACCTAGTCTGATATATCAACCTACATCGAACCATATTTCTTCCCTTAGGAAGTGAAGTCAAATCCCCAGTGTTATTTTTGATTAAGGAAGAATATTCTTCCTCCATAGCACTATCCCACTCAGGTACCCCCAATGCCTCTCAAAAAGTCTATGGATCTGAAACTGAAGTAAAGAAGGCATGTGGATCTCTCTGAAAATACCCCTAGTATGTCTGTCATCTGCTAGATCTCCTACCCAAGTGCCATCACTCTCAAGTGTCTATCTGGCCCAAAGTGGCCCAAAAGTTGGTGAGTCAGGTGCTAACTCCTCATCCTCTGACTGACTAGAGGTGGATGAATCTGCATCACTGTCCTCACTTTCTAAACTTGAGGAAGAAGAAGATGTCTCTAGCTCGGGAACTTGTTGTGGCTGATCTAAATCTGATGAGGAATCATCATGAAGAAGTATATCCAATGAAGGAGAAGAAGTGCCAAGTGTTGAGTCTCTAGGACTCTCCTGAAAGTGGACACTTCTCTCAATGAACAACTCACGAGTTGTTGGATCTAAAAGGTGATACCCCTTAATACCTTCTGGATATCCCACAAAGATGCAAGGCTTAGACTGATGTTTCATAGCTTTACATTTCTTCTTCGATATGCAGGCCATGGCTGGAGACCTAAAAAACCTAAGGTGCTCAACATCGGGTTTCCTTTTATGTTAAGTTTCAAAGGGTGTTATCCCTTTCAAAGCTTTGTGAGGAACCCTGTTTTGAATGTAGCAAGCACAATTGATGACTTTAGCCTAGTACTATGGTGCTAAGGATTTGGAGTGAATCATACAGCTACCCATCTCATTCAAGAACCTATTTTTCTGCTATGCAACCCCATTCTATGAAGGACGGTAAGTGACTATGCGCTAAAAATTAATCCCCTTTGTGGTGCAAAATTGCTCAAACCTGATGCTCACATACTCCCCTCCATTATCAGTTCAAAGAACCTTGATGGATTTCTCACTCTGTTTCTCAACAAGAGCCTTGAAGTCTAGAAATTTTTCAAACACTTCAGACTTTTGTTTGAGAAAATATATCCAAGTGTACCTAGAGAAATCATCAATGAAAGTGAGGATGTACTTGGTCCTTGTGAAAGATGGTTTGGGAAAGGGTTCCGATACATCACTATGGACTAACTATAAAGGTTGTGAAGCCCTTCAAGCTTTGCCTTTGTCAAATTTTGCTTTGGGATGCTTCCCAAGGGAGCACCCCTCACAAAGTCCTTTTGAGAATTGGACACGAGGCAAGCCAATGACCATGTCATTTTTGTAAAGTTGTTCAAGGTAGCGGTAGTTAAGGTGGCCAAACTGTTCATGCCATAATTTTCTAACTCCATTTAAATGAGTCAGCAATTCTCTTAGAGAAGAATCAGGTGCAAAATGTGAGAAGGTGTATAACCTTTCTTGGTGATCTGCCCTACCCACTGCCACTGTAGTATCACTATGTAACTCCCTGATAGCCACTGAATCTGGTGAAAACTCAACTCTCATGCCCTGACCAATGTGAGTGATTTGGTACACTAATAGGAGATTGGTTGAAAGAGAAGGAACACTTAAAACATTATTCAATGTTCCTCCTTCCATTTCAACTAACCCTCTCCCTGCAACAGAAACTGATGTGTCATCACCCAAACTAATTGAAGTCATGCTACGAGGCTCTAAAGATGAAAACTCAACTAGTGAAGAGCCCATGTGGTGAGAAGCACCTAGATCAATGACCCATGAAAATGTATAATTTGTTGTAGCTACAAGGGCCTTGCCCTTTTCTTTCTCCTTACTCTTGCCTTTTGCCTTAGTAGAATCTTGGGTGGATGAATTCTGCTTGATGGACTCAAGAACACTTATGTTGTGCTTATCTACAAGATGAGTTAGGTGATCTATTTATTTCTTCATGTATTTGTCTTCATGATGCCCTATATTTTTACAATAGGCACACTTAACTTATCCTTCTTAGGTTTAGCATTGGAAGAGGAAGACTCGTGTTGTTTTTTGGCAGTATTGTTGTCTTCTTTCTTCTTCTCCTGGTCCTTGTTCTTTTTCTTCTTCTCCTTTGTTGAAGTCTTATCCTTACCATTTCCAGCTATCAAATCTTGGGGTTGAGTAGACTTCATTCTTCCCATTTGAATTAGCTTATCTTGATCCCTAGTCAAGTCGGCAATGAATGAATCCAAAGAAGGCATTTTCTATGTAGTGCCAAGGGCACTTTTTGTGGCATGGAAAGTGGAGACAAAGATTGAATAGCTTGGATCTAAATTTGTAAGAATAGAAAGGATGAGTTGATCATCTTTCTTCTCTATCCCACATTATTTCAATTTCAATCTAAGGCCTTAAACATAGTGAAAAAGTCCTGTAGGGTGTCAAAGTTGCTAGGACTTAAACTTATGAGTTCATTTTCGAGCTCATGACCTCTCATCTCATCAAGCTTCCCAAATAAGGTTTCTAGGGTGTCCCATATGTGTTTGAGAGTCTTGGAGGTTTCTAAATAGAGGAGAAGTTCTGGAGACATGGACAAGCTCAGTAATCCATAGGCTTCATCACTACGGTTGTACCACTTGACCTTTTTAGCATCAGTGCTAGGTTCTACTTTAGTACCCATGGTGATCCTATACAACCCTTTGCTTCTAAGAATGATTGACATTTTAACCTTTCATTCATGATATTTGAAGGGTGTTAGGGGTTTAAGTTGAAAAGAATCTATTTTAAGCTGAATTTAGGTGAAGTTGTGTTAATTGCAAGTTGTGAAATTATGTAGAAAGGAGAATGAAAGCAAAGATTGCAAGTGCTGAAAAGCAATCACACCCCCTGAAATGTTGATCCCCCCAAAAAATGAAATTACACACTCAAAATACATTGGGCTCAGCTGAGAATGCATCTTAGAGCAATCAGTGCAAGACTTTAAGCAAACAGGACGTTGGACTCAGCCGAAAATGCGTCTTGGGAGACCCAAATTTTAGGCACCTTATAAACTAGTGAATTTTTAACAAATAATAATCCTACACTATGGAGAATTTAAATACAAACACTTTTGTAAAAAATGGCACCCAAATCCGAGCTACCATTTGCAAGATATTAAAGATTCAATTTTCTGTAAACTAGCGTTTTTGCAAAAAATAGCACTAAAACATTAAAAAAATGCTTGTTTTGAGAGAGAAAGTGGCCTTCCAACCACTCATTCTACTCGACACAAAGCAAATAATCCAAAGGATGTCTTTGTGAGGGGGAATTGGCCTCTTGCTAACCTAGGCCTCACCCTTCGTCTTCGACAGGTGAAGATACAAGTTTAAATCTAAACCCCCAAATTATCAAATTGTCTAAAATACTTAATATTCAGTCAAATTGACTGATTTTTTTTTAAAAGTCAATTTTAACTAAAAAAAAATAAAGAAAAAGACAATTTAATGGATGCCAAGTGTTTAAGGGTCCACATGGGACGCCAAACAAGAAAAAAAAGTGCCATTTTCAAAAAAGACAATTCTGGCAGTTTTCTCTCACCAAAAAAGCATGCACTCCTAATTTATTAACAAAAAAATGGTAGGCAGTGGCACCCCAGTTTATCTTGCAGCTATTCTATCAGGATCCTGCTCCAGACATGCATCCAACGCAAAAAACAAGCAGACGCTGAGAGAGTGAATGGACCAACTGAGATGAGGAAGAGTTAAAGTGCTCTCTCTTTCTCCCAAGCAATTTTTGGATTCTGTGTAGTGTCACTTCACCCTGCTGGAGTCCTACTCCACGTGCAGATATGCTTCCTGGAGAGCTGCCCCAAGTTGAAAGCGGCATCCAAGAACATAAACTAGATTTGCAGAGATCTTTTTTTTCCTGCAGAATGACAAAAAAAAATGGAATTCCATCGCCTTTGCTTAAGCCACAACATATCTATACAAGATGTCTTAGCAAATTTTAATGTAGATATCTAAAGGCAAGATCTGAATGAAACTCAAAAAAGTAACTTTTTTAACAGGTTTTTGTAATAATTTGCATGACTTTTAAAGAAACTCTAACAAAACTCTCAAATGGAACCGAGTTAAACAAAAAAACTACTAAGAAAGCAAAGTAATAATTTTAGAATAAACTACTAGCATAACTAGACACACAATTACCGGGGTGGCTCTGATACCATATCAGAGTTGTTGCGTGAATATGGATAATGTGAATGCAATGGAGACGTGATCACACGAGATGAAGCTAGTGCACATCACATAGATGCTAATGCAATTTGAAATTATACAAGAATATAAATTGCACAAGACAAATAGGAGAAAACCCGATATCTAATTAACATTAGATGGCCAAAAGTGACGAATACATATAGGAGAGCACGTAACTCCTCCACAAAAGGTGGTCAAAGCACCCCAAGAATAGACTGTAACTCCTCCATGAAAGGTGGTGACAAGGTGCTAAGAATAGAGAAGTAATTCCCATACCTAGAATAGTCAGTCAAGGGAGTTACTTATGACATTCTTATGATACCTATGACACATCTATGACACATATCTCCACATAAGCTAGCCTATCCCACGAATGTAGGAAAACTCCATGTATGCACAAATATATAATTTCCCTAATTAAATAATAGGAAAAAATAAAAACCTACACTAATATATTTAGCTATCTTTCACTATTTTATTATACATTCTATATACCTAAGTTTATAAAAAAAATCATTCCTAGACATTATACTAAAAATCCTTTTTTGTGTTTCGTTTTCTAGGTTCTAGATACTTCTTTCAATTGAGGAAACTAGTAACTAATATATGTTTGTACCTTCAGGTAAGATCTAACACACTTATTGTAATATTATAATGATAAATGTACTTAGTATTTCAATACATAAATGTATTTACTTTATAGTGAAGCACAAAAATGACATGACTTGTTATTTTATTGTTTATGGGTTGACTTGTTTCATTTTGAATTGGTAATTGTGAATTGTACATGTAATTATGCTTATGATTTCTTACATTTGTCATTATGATTTATTATTTTCATATAATTTTCACTATAAATATTTAGTAACTAAAATATTTTGTGTTTTTTTTGGAAGATACTAAATACTCTTTTGAATTGAGCAATATAATGAGAGGGGGTACTAAAATCAATAGTATTTAGTCTAGATAAAATGTTTCTACATGGAAACAAGTGTTGTTTTAGAATATATATTGTAATTAAACATCTACATTGAATTTTATTTCATGGTAGATCATTATGCTTTTTGATATTTTTATTATATTCCACCATTTTGGCTAGATGGATAGGTAATCCACATTTCATGGGATCATTTTTCTGCATCCTCTTCCATCATTATATTTTTTTTCTAATTACTATGTTTTATTAGATGTTATGCATATCAAATCATTAATAAATCTTAAATTTTAAATTATCGTGAAATAATTTCATGTGAACAAAAGGTATACATGAATGTTCTCATTGTTTAAATCTCAAGTTTGAGGACAAAAGTTTTGACATTTGTTCTACTAATAGACATTGTATTGGAAATACTCTTTTGTATTAATTTTTAAAAATATTATAGAATACTCTTAGTTGAGCGAGGAAAATAGTAGCTTACATATGTGGGTATATTCAAATCATATCTAATGCACTTATTTTACTAATGTAGTGATATTTATATTTGGTTTTATAGTTCATGAATAGATCTACTTTAATATTTCCTCTGAACTCCATTTTGTAAATAATTTTTAGGAGTGGTAATTAATTTTTTACATTATAAATCTAGAGGTAATGATATAGTATTACATCCATTTATTCTTGTAATATGTGTTGAGATAACTTTAAAAAATCATTCTAAATTTTATTCATATTTGGACTGTATCTTTTTGAAAATAAATATGGAAATTTTAGTGTATGTTTTTAATGATTGTTTATATATTATATCATAGATACTAGAGTTTTTTTTTATATAAATATTCTTCTACATCATTTGTTTTTTTTTAAAATGGAAACACATGCATTTAGATAAATCCTTCCTTAGTGATATATGATTTATCAATTGATATTTTTCATTTTAAGTAATCGGGTTTAAAATCATGACTCATCATTTTATTATCCACAACACTTATATGAATTGTATGCCTCTAAATTAATTCAACAATGTTATGGTATTTTTAACTCAAAAATTGTGGTCATTAGCCTTAAAAAATCAATTTCAAATAAGATTAAAAATTCAAAGGGAATTTATTTACATCTTACACTATGCAACTATAATATTTTTCCCATGGGATAATTTTCATAAGTTGATATAATAGATTTTTCATCAATGGAATGTATGCACAAATGAATGACAATTATTCTTATAATTTCACAATGTATGTCAATATGAAAAACATATAAATCAAACTTTAAATCTATTTAACCTTCAATATACTAATTTTGAAAGAAAATTTCATGTCACATACCATTGTCAATAAATTTTATAACAACTAGTCTTATCCACTAATAGTAAACCCACACATTATAGATTAGTTCAAATTGATATATTTATGTTATAAATATATTAATACTTCACTAAGAAATATTGAATAATTTTTTTCTTGAATGAAAAAAATATCCATTCAAATATAGATAATTATTATTTTCGTT
>JARHVA010004161.1:1557500-1600000 GCA_037957365.1 Torreya grandis | reverse complement strand
CCACATTCACCTCACTAGTTTTCTTCCTTTCATAAATATATCTAAATACAAAGTGTTTTTATTCTTCATAGAAAGAATTTATTTTGCCATAACTACATGACATTTAGGATGCTTACAAGCTTGGTGATAAATATTTAGATCTGGTGTCATTATCAAATTTTCTATATGTGAAACACCATCTGGATGTCACGATCTCTTCATGCTTATAACTATTGGATCCCCTTCCAATGCACCATCGACATTAAAAACAATGTAGACCCATTTTGGTAGAGATTGTGTTGCTTTTGTAGGTGAATTATAAATGTCTTTTTGCACTAAGAGTGGGTGTCCTAATTTTCCTTTGACAACTTATCACATAAACTATAGTATCTATCATAATTGGAGTCATCTAAATTGTTGTGTTATTTATAAAAGACCTAAAAATTTGTGTCTAAATCAATAGAAAGTGATGGATGAGGACAAGTATGATATTTTATCATGAAACCTTAGGATTGTTCATCAAAAAACACATACTTTAAGTAAATAACTTTATTGGTTCCCATAAAAATAATAAATTGTTACTTCACATCTTCATAAAAACCTAAAAAGATAAAAACATGACCCTTAATTTCTATTTCCTTATGATTTTAATTTGGAATGTGTGCATAAACATTACATCTATAAAATTCTAAAATAAAAAAACATAAGGATTGACACCGAATTTTTTTTTTGACACTTGTATTTTTCATTTTAGAGTCAGAACTGTGATTTTGAGTGTGGGTTTCACAATACATTTCCTATGTATAATATTATGAGATACATATTTGAAATCTACCGTTCAATTGACCATTTCTTTTATTGTGTAATTTTTTTGGTCAGTTACATCACATTTTTTAGGGGTTTAGGGTACAATATTTTGAAGTTGAATGTCTTCATATTCATATAATATAGTCATCTCATTGTTAAAAAACTCTCCATTGTCTATTTTGAGATGCTCATTTTTTTCTCTATTATAGGATTTCAACAAGGGCCTTGAAAAATTGAAGTGATCAAAGACTTCAGTTTTATTTTTTAGAAAATAGATCCAAGTTGTATTAGAAAAAAATATTAATTACTGTATGTATGTTTTAATGATTTTTAAAAGAAACATTTGGAAAAAAATAAGATCATAGTGAGCTAACTATAATATATCACTTTAACTCAATGATTTGACTTTCAGAAATGGATACCAGTCCTACTTTCCAAGTAAAAACTTTGTAAAACTCCATATTTGAATTATTTTAGGAAACTAATAATAATGTGATGATTACTGAGGAATTGTAATGAGATATAGTTGAGGTGACCAAAAAATCTCATGTCAATGTTTAATCAAGTCATTAGAATGTGAAATCATGACCTGTGATAGTTGAGTGTACAAAAAACTCTCAAATTTATACAATCAACCTTGATGATCAAACATTCCAGTGGGTTCAATAATGGACAAGTCTTTGATATTTTAGATGACAACATCAATAGATGTAAAATCAATATTTTTTCCTTCACCTAAATGTGTTATATGATATATGGATAGGAGTTTCATAGACAAGTACAAAACTTGGAGAACTTGATTGAATACACCATTCTCCATCTAAATTATCCCTTCACCCTCAAAAGTTAGATAATTATAGTAGGACACAAAAAATTTAGTTATGTAATCAATTAATATTTTCAAATCATAAGATATCAAAATCCATATGGTGATAATCTCATGAAATCATAATCCATTCAAACATAGGTGATTTTGTTGTTACATAAAATATTATTCCTATCTTAACACGAGGAAGAAATATTTTTCTCATCTCTACTTATAAGTATACAATTTTATTTAAATAAAAATGTCCAACATGGTTTTTTTTCTTACATTATTTATGTCACTCTTTTTTTAAATTTTCATTCACTTCCCCTTTGCCTTTTTCTTGATATGGAAAAGTATTTTTTTAGTTAATTTATGTCCCTTCAGTTTAAGATTTTTTTTTTTTTTTTCGCATGGGCCTTTATTTTGATAGATTTGTGTTGTGATTTTAAATTATTATTATTTCACATTGGTTCGTACTAATTAGTGTATTTAGGTTAGTTTTTATCAATAAAAAATAGTTTTACATGTTCTATCTGAATTTCTCACATAAGTTATCAAAATTTGATGGCACATATGTAGAGCCCAAAGATTCTTGATTTGTGTATTAGTTTGAAAAAAAAGCTAGGTAATTATTAACTAAATTATAAAAAAATATTCATAATGATTTTTTCATTAGTCTTGGTTTCACTAGTCTCAATAAGTAGAAAGATCAAAAACTTCACTTGATTGATGTAGTCCTCAACGTGAATATAGTTATATAGAATAAGAGAAGTGATCTCATTTTCCATTTCTTGTGCAATTTTATTACTATTCTTTCCAAAAAATTCCTCCAATTTATTTCAAAATTTTAAAGGTTCTATGACACTATGAAAATAAAACTTAAATTTGATTAATATTGAATGACTAGGGATGCCTTCGTTCAACCCTAAAATATAGCCTAAGTAATATATGGTTAAATGGGTAGAAGGGAAAAATGATGGTACACTATCTTTATATTATGTCAATTAATTTATAAACTTAGATAAATCATATACTTAATTTATTATGTTGAGATATATTAAAAATATAAAGTACAATTATGTTAGATACTACAATGATAATAAAAATAAGATGCCTATTGGTTTTGATGCTAATATAGATTTGATATGAAACAGGATGGAGATAGAATAGATTTGGATTCTATATCAATTATTAGATTCTATAAAAATTCCCTATATAGCTATAGACACTTGCATCGACTTAGGATGGTTATATCAAAGCTATTATAATTACCCTTTATTTAAGATAATTTATTTTATCATAAGTTTCTTTTTCATTAGTGAGAAAGTTATATCTATGTAAATTATTAATTCACATAAATATAAGTTCCATGAGTTTTCACTCCTCTCCTTGTGCCCTTTTAATATTTGGGAGTTACTTGTATGAGTAACTCCTTTTCCCATATGGCACCCACATCCCTTCTCTTTGTAAGTGACTAGGACATAAGTGGCACATACTTAGGAGAATTGTAAGGTCATAGTGGGATTATATGTAACTTAAATTTTCATCCTTTAGATCTATAAAATATCCCTTCTTATCCTCTTTTTATTACTAAGAATCTAATAGAATTCCCTATTCTTGTTTTTTGTGCTTGATTCAATCTTGTACTTTTAGAGGATTTGGTTGCAAGCCTTCTAATAAGATCACATGGTTTTTTCTTTGATAAATTTGATTTCCCACTTTAAAACTCTTATCTTATTTATGGTTTAAAATTGAGAGTTAACATAGTCTTGTGAATTCTTATCTTTTTTTCTCACACTTTCATGATGTGTCATTGATGATCATTTTTGGGTTAAATCCTTCATAGTGTTAGATTTATTGTCATATTATTAACATTTTTTTGAAAAGTATGCATATTTTTAAGGAGATTTCAAGAATTGTTTTCAAGGTTTCTAACCCTTCCTACTTATTTAAATCCATTTATCTCTCCTTGCTTAAATTTAGTGGTCTCTAACTCTTTTTTTCATTTTTTTCAACCACATAAATTTTTTTTTAACCCTCTATTTTTATTTTCATAACTTTTTTTTAGTAATTTATTACTCATATTTAGTTAATTTTTTTATGATAATAAAAATATTTTAATATCTCTATTTTATTTACAGACATATTCTATTATGTTTTTTTCATTAAATTAATCTCTTCTTGTCTTATTAAATTTTTGGTCTAATTTCTAGTTACCAAGTTTTGGTCAAATTTTTTTTTGTTGAATTCTATGTAGGCTTAATTGTTGTTCCTTCTTAGAAAACCATTATATCACATTATTTGGCTATATATTCCTTTTTTCAGGTTATCACCATTCTCTCAATACCATTTTAAACAAATCCTCCAACTTGTCATTGGTAGATTTAGTTAAAATTACCTATTTTTCACTAGTTGACATCTGTAGACCTATGCCCAGCCTTGCATCTTGTTTGGCTTACCTTGGTTTGAGTTTTTTTTTTCCATTTTTTCCCCTAGTAGTGAGTCTCCTTTCTCTTGTTTTCTCTCCCTAAGTTTATCCTTGCATTGACCCAACTAAACATTCGCTTGTTTTGTTCTTCTCATTTTTTTATTCCCATTTGATCACCTCATAATATTTATGCCTTTAATTTTTTCCCTCTTGTGTCAAGTTATTAAGTATGGAATCCTCCTAGGTAGCTTACCATCCTCTGCTAACAGTTTTTTAGGAAGGTGCCTCTTTATTTGGAATTTCTATGCCAATTTGGTGTCCATTGGATATTCCGCTTCACTAAAAGTGCATCTCATTTAGTTTATCACATTTGAAATTACCTTCAGTATTTTTCATCATTAGATTTTTATAGATAAATTTGATTTTATTCCCTAAATTTAAACAAAATGTAATTTCTATTTGTTTTCAAAAACTAAAACTAAATCTATCATTTAGGCCATATGACTTGTTTATATCTTCATAAGCATTTTGATTATAAATGATTTTTGGCTTCCTAAGACACTTGGAATATTTTAATGTGCCTCACTTTGTTTAGGAAAAAAAATCACTTTTGGTGAAGGCCATCTTAAGTTATCTTAAATTTAGCATTAGCAATCACTTTTGTTTTTTGTTAGTAGTTTAATACATTGGAAGAGATATTTACACTTTTATTTAAAAATAATAATAATATACATTCATATATTTCTTGTTTTAGTTTTTTTTCTAAAAACAAATTTCTCTTAAAAAAACCAAAAAATTCTCCTTCTGATTCATAACAAAGAAAAGAGTTTTTTATTTACATGGTTGGATACTTCAATAAATAAATAAATAAAATTATGTGTGGGATTTAACTCTCACTCTAATACTGCTTCCATTTAATCTCAATATAAGCTTATAACAGTGTTGATTTTTTTGTGTCAACTTGGTTTTTTTTACAATTCTCTTTCTAGCTCCCATTTCACACTAGCTATCTCTTTTTCTTCCAAAAAATTCATTATTTTAGTTTCTTTCCCCTCTTGCACTTTTTGGTCTAAGTGATTTTTTTTCTGATTCAATTTCTGGTCATTGGATGAGCTTCAAAATTAGAATGACTCAATTGTTTTCCAAATTTAAAATCACATCCACTAAATATCATTTATAAAAATTGTATATAAAATATATTTTCACTTTCAAACATTAGGTACACGTAATATATGACACAAAACCTCAATCAGATACAAAGACTACCTACACCAAAGTTAAAGAGAAATGGCAAGTGAAAAATGATGAAACCTTAGGATTGATTGGCATGACCATGACTACTGAATTGCATATCCACATTTATGTTTATTTTATTTCCTCCACTACTTGGTCTAAACTTAAATATATTTATGACGTTGTGAATGAAGCTCATAAAATTCAAATCTAGAACCAATTCTCTGATTTAAAGTAAAATGACTTAAAAACTATGAATTATTTTTTAATTAAAGTTCATTCTTTGTAATCTCAATTAGCTGGTTTAGGTGGTAAAATTTAAAATTTTAACTTTATTCTTATTATCATGAAAAATTATTTTCCTTGACCTTTTTATCAGTTTATTACTAATATTTATTCACAACTAGATTTTCCTATTTTATCTACTTTATTGACATTTGAATTATTTTATACTTTTTTTCATAAATAAGATTAAAAATTGATTCAATTTGGTAGTCTTAAGACTAATAAACATGATTTTATTTCTAAACACCAATATAAGAATGACAAATAACATGCTAAGCCTAAGAATACACATGAAAAAAAAGATAAAAAATTCTAACTTTAAGCCTAAGAAAAAGTTAGAGTGTAATTATTATGAAAAAAATGTTTATGATGAATATCAATAATTTTAAAAAATGATAGAAAAAAATGGAAAGATTAAGGTCAAGGATAATGCTAGCAATATTAATAATAAGACTCAAGCAAAACAAAAGTCTAATACTAGAGTTGCTTTTAATTGTGCTTTGTGTACTTCTCTTATTGAATAAATTATTGATTCTGGTGATACTCAATATATGGAATCTAATACTAAATGTTTTACTTATTTAGAACCAGATCTTTATAAAAAACATTTAAGTCTTACAAATCATGTTTCCTTTAATGTTGAAGCTATAGAGAATGTTAAAACCCCTAATGGTGAATTACATAATGTCTTGTTTGCTCTTGATTTGAAATTGAATATAGATATCATAACTCAATTATGCAAACATGACTATAAAGTAGAATTTATTAATGTCACTTGTTATGTTAATTCTACTAAGCAAAATTTTCAAGTAGTTACTACTAATTATTTAGACAATGATAATTTATTGGATTATCTTCTCCTTCCTCTTCTCATGCTTTCCTTGTTTCTAATAATGAAAAATTATGAAATGAAATATTAGGGAATATAAATTACCAAAGTATTTCACTTAAGAGTAAAATTAATATGGTGCAAGTATTGCCTAATAGTCCTCCTACTACTTCTACTTATACTAGTTGTATGTCTGATAAAATTCATATAGAATCTTTGCCCAAAAATCACTCTTGGCATGCTACTAAAAATCTTCATTTAGTTCATAGTGATATTGTGGGACCTATGCAGATTCCTTCTATTAATGGTGTTAATTATGCTTTAACTTTTATTGATGATTTCACTAGGCAATTTTTAAATTATTTCTTGAAAACTAAAGATCAAGTTTTAGAAACTTTTATTGAGTTTCATGCCTTTTTTTTGAAAAACAATATTTCATTGTTCTTTCAACATTATGCATTGATAATGGTACTGAATATATTAACAATGATTTTCTTTCATATTCTAATAAATATGTAATTAATAATGAGAAAATTATTTCCCACACACTTGAACAAAATGATGTTGTTGAATGTAAACATAGGACTATCATTGAAATGGCTAGGAGTATGTTCCTTTCTAAAAATATGAATTATAAAATTTTATGCTAAATCCATGTATTATGTTGTCTATCTCATTAATATCAATCCCACTGAAGTTGTTTTAAATATTGCATTAGAAGAATCTTCGAGTGGTATAAAATATAATTTAAAGCATTTATGTGATTTTAGTTATGATGCATTTGTTTATATTCCAATTAAAAAATGTAAAAAGTTAAATTCTAAAGTATATATTTTTATATTTTTTGGATATGATGAATCATATAAATATTATCAATTTTATGATCTTAAAACTAACAAAATCAAGATTAAAAGGGATGTTAACATTGTTAAAAATGGTGTATTTGATTGTGCTTCCAATCTAGAATCTCTTGATATAGTTTTTTCTTCCTTTCCTTTTGACACTACTGATGATCATAATGACATAGTCCATAATGATGTTGTTCTTCAAATCCCTTCTCCTTCTTTGAGTCTTGATCCACCTAAATATATGAATAAGTGGGCCAATATTAACATAGAATATTTCAAAATGAATGTGGATCTTAATGATACTCTTAGAACAAGGCAACAATTTTTTAATGATTCTTTGGTGTCTATACTTATACATAATAATGATCCTCAAACTCTAAAACAGTCTCAATGTTAATCTCATTGGGAAAAATTAATACATGATGAATACAATTCTTTGATTCATAATAACACTTGGGACTTAATGCCACTACCAAAAGGGCATCATTTGGTAAGTTGTAAATGGTTGTTTAAAATAAGCTTGATTCTGATAATTAAATTGAAAATTATATGTTTAAATTACATACACTAATCTCTAGCTTAGATGTAGGTGTCTAGTATATAATACATGTTAAAACTACTTATTACCATCTAGATGCTTTTAGGTTCTATGTTGCTTCACTCTCGTGTATTTAGATCTGGGTCATGGACTGTCACTCCTTTTTAAATGAAAAAACCCTAATTATTCATTTTCATAATGGCTATGGAAAAGTGGATTAATAGGCACATGGCATCAATCTAACCTAAAACTCCTTAATCAATGAACACTATCTAGTTAGTGAATATTTTGAGGAGGGTCTCATACTCATGTAGTTTTCCCTTACATGTTGTCTTTTGTGTGAATCATGCAATATGTGATAAGTAGGTGAAATATTGACCTAGCTTTTTAGTTAAAAAATGTGTCTCATAAAATATTATTTCAATGCCTTAGACACTTATATAGGCTATACTTATGACTGATATTAAAATATAAATGAATATGGATGTTTTTTTCAATTAAATGTTTGATTGGGGTTATAAATTTGGTAAGTTACCTTGTATTTTTTTAGGTTTTATCTAGTGGAAGAATGAGTGAAATTTGTTTTGATATGTATCAAACCCTTTGTAGTGTATATCACATTAAATCAATTAGGCCAACCATAGATATAGATTTAATTTTCAAATTGGATGACTTTAGGGTATTGGACACTTGCATCGATTCAAGACACTTGTGTCAATATAGGTGGCTAAGTGACACACAAGTGCTTATGAAACATAAAATTAGGTACATGTCTAAAAATTTTAGAGATTTAAAATAATTAGGTTAATAAATTTTTCGGAAATATAAAAAGCCTAGGTTATTATAATGACATTAATTAGATTAAGATATAATCAATGAGCATAGATAAATATAATAAGTGAGACTTCTGGTAGTGAAAAAGGTTTGTAACTAAGAGGAAAAACCAAGGTCTATATTTCCCAAGCATATAAGAATGAGTTGATACATAATTCATAAGCAGTGTCTACATTCCACCCTCTATAATCTAATATTGAAATTATTGGTGTAAAAGAGAATAAATGCATATCTAGGTGCGTATATCACACCTTGCCTATACATGATCCCAATTGAGTGACTTTATGGAAACTAACCTAAAATGAAGAGCATGTTATACTATACAATCAGTGCATATAATCTAAAATTGAAAGCATTTGAAATGATTGAAATTGAAATAACAAGGTTTACGAGTATACCTATGTATCAACATAACTAACTTTCCTTCTGGGAATTTGATATAATAATATGTAGCATTATAAACATATATTTGATATTAGGAAAAATTTAAAACCTAAAAATGTGCATACATATAGTGGGATAGAGGAATATTGGAGGACACATACCCCTAACCTTGGAGAAAATGTTAGTTTCCACCTGACAATTGAGATTATCTCAACTTTGCAATCCATTCATACTTATAACCTAGTGAATGTGATTAAACTAAGTTAACTGACACTATAAATCTAGTGCAGCTATATGATGTAATCAAGTCCAAACAATAAAATTAGAAATATTGAGTGATTTAACCACCTCAATCATACTGAAATTGAACCAACTATTGTAGTAAATTGGCTCAATAGCCCAAAAATTTCCAAAATGATGGGTGATGATAGTTTATATAAGTGTTTGAAATCAAAAAATAATTTGATTTTGTAAATTTTATGTGCTCTTTGCATATAATATGCACCTTACATATGTGTCACGCTAAAATTATGTATAATAAGGGTGAAAATGTATAGAATTCTATCACAAATATATATATGAATCATTTAACTATGTAGTTTGGCCAATTTGAAAGTTGTGTAAGTATGGAGAACATGTTTCCAATAAATGTCCCCATTATAATTTGAAATAGAGAATTGGTGTAATCATGGAGAAAATATTTTCAAAACATGCCTCAACTATAATCTGAAACTAAAAATTTGTATATGTGTGAATAACATGTTTCTAAAACATGCCGTCACTTTAATGTAACATTAAAAAATAGTGCAAGTGTGGAGAACATATTTCCAAAACATGACCCCACTATAATCTAAATTTGGTGAACTTTGAAAAATGTGGAATCCAAGCCTCTATGGTATACCCCCACTAATATCCCCACCCACCTTTGAGGTAAGGATAAGTAATAATTGGTAGTTATCTTACCTCAAAAGGATAAGATAATTTTATAATTTTTGAACCATGTAGCACATAAAAGTAACAGTTCTAGGTAGATATATCATTGAAGAATGCAAAATGTGATCACATCAAGTCCTAACATGCATGATGTAAATCATAAAAAAATCTAGAGAGTAATAGTAGAATCTCAACAAGAAATTAATCACACACATAAGATCACTCAAAATAAATTCAAAAGATAATAGTCCAAGGAGACCTCAAACAAGGGGTATGTTCAAATGCTACATAATCGAATGGACATCACTTAGTCAAATTCCCATAAAATTAAGAAATGACATATTTAAATGTAATCACACAATAATCACTGACATATTCAATTGTAAAATAGGAAAACAAAATTATGAGGGACACAAATAGTTGATCATATTCAAATGCTTAAAAATTTGAGACAAGAAAATTAATAAAGTGCATAAATGAAAAGTATAAGAAACCATCACAAATATAGCATACTATTCTATGGATCATATGTGTTAGAAAAAATAAATAAGGTACATAGCATATCAAGTACAATAAAAAATATATAATCATGGATGAAGGCATGTGTAAGTAGATAAACTCAAACATGATAATGTAAAATCATGGTAAAATAATATAACCTAGATTTATCATGATCAAAGAAGTGGATTCCCACAATGTCAACATGACATCATTAGATAGAAGGTCCAATTTCCAAAAGTGCATAGATCACATATCTATGTATGTCTATATCACAATCTAAATATGTGTTAAACACATGTGTATATATAAATAAATGATATGTTATCCACTAACATAGAATGAACAACATTTATGCCAAGGATATAATAAAACATGTAAATGCATAAAAAATGCTTTTTTGAGTTTTTTTTAATAATTTTAGAATATTTTAAAGTAGAGAATCTACCCTATGTATATACAAATAAATGATATGTTATCCACTATCATATAATTAAAAACATATATGGCAAGGAGCTAATAGAACATGTAAATGTAAAAAATATTTATGGATTTTAATTTTTTTATTTTGTTTTGGTATTTTTAGAATACATGAGAAAAAATAAGAATAAAATATGATCCCATAAAAAATATGCTCATAGGTATCTCCCCACTATAAACTTGGTGCAATAAACTAGTGGGATTACCAAGAGCCTATATAGGTGTAATATTCTTCACTATAGAATATATGGTAGTCTATCTATGTATAATATGACTTTTTGGACATGAAGAAATAATAATATTATATATTAATGAAACACATCTTGGATTAATTTGTGGTTTCTTTAAAATATTATTAACATGAATATGTGTATGTGCTTTGGATTTCTAAATATGGTGTGTAGTAAATGAGGATTATGTGGAACCCACTATGGATTTTTGATGCAATGTTTTCTCAAGTACAGATATCCTAGTTAAGGGGAATTCATATTATTTAACCTTTTTTTATTATCCTTAGAAGGTTTGATAATTAAATACCTATGTATATATTTATATTTCTCTACAGGAAGCTCATATGGGATTCTAGAAACTATAACTACTTGATTGACATGAATGTATTTAACACACCCATGAATTATATAAGGTATTAATCAAAGTATATATATCTAAGAACATCCCATTAACATATCAAAGACACCTATATAAGGTATAAATGATAATTTATTAGCCATGTGTGTGGGACCCACCTGTAACAGTTAGTCAATATCACCAAGAACATGTGGTGAGGTCTCATCAAATTCTCAAACTGATGTGGTTGAAGGATTTAAATCAATATTTATATAACCCAAATATGTAAGTAATGTCATAATACAAACATTATCAATTACACCATTATCAATCATAACACTACATATACGTTGGTGATGAATATATACTCAAATGAATAAGGAATGAAGATCTGAGTCATCATCAAAAATCTCATTATCATCGAAACTAATAAAAGGTTTCTGAACCATAAGAAGTATATGTTGTGTATAGGTACCAATAATACTATCCAATGGATTCTCATAATGAGATGGTAGAGGATGTGAATTATATGCCATTTTCACTTTTGAATCCTTTTTTGAATGATATTTTAATGGATTGTTAAATAGTTTCTATTTATGGTGATCACTAAGTTATGAAATTAATTATTTTTTAGGATCATCAAATGTATATTTTAGTCATCGATAAGGTTATTTATTTTATGATTCAAGGTAAAATATCTAGTCATAGAATGCCCAAGGCCTTTGTGATAGTCGTAATAAGCATTCAAATCATACCCTTTGGGTAGGGGTCTACTCATATCAACCTATATAGGATGAGGGAGAGATATTAGGCTACACTTGACAAGTTATGGGAGTAATGAATTGGGATTCTTAGGTAAGCATGTAAATTATCTATGTGGTGCACTAGATAAAATAAGTTGATTAGGTTATTTTAATACTATATTAACCATGGTAGTTATTTCTTTTTAAGGCTCATTAGTTTTAACCTTATAACTTGGTTTGATTGTAAACTTGGTATTGTATGTAGATCTAGATGGTGTGTTTTCTACATACTTAATATTGTTCCATCAGATAAGTTTAATTTTATGGTCCTAAATAACATGGCATAAGTCATCAAAATATTTGAATTTTTTGAATACAATAGACTCATGTAAAATAACATGAAAAATTTTATTAAAAATATCTTGAATCTCTTATTTTCCATATGATTGGTCATTTTGGCTAAAATTTCCTTGTACCTTAAGACATACTCATTAATAGGTTCATTAGTTCCTTGTTTTATCTTTACAATTTAGGCATAATAAATTTTTAAGTAATGTTAATAGAGAAGTTTGATAAAAAAAAATGATCTACAAGAGGTTTAAATGACTTTACTGATTGAGTAGGTAGATCATAAAAACACCTCAAATCATAATCCTTGAGGCTCCTTGGAAATAATTTGGTCAAAGGTTTGTCAATGAAGTCATAATCAAGGTATGTCACAAAGAAGGATAAAAGATGTTGTTTAGGATCACCTTTGACATCATAAAATGTGATCTTGGATGTAACAAAACTAGTTGGTAAGGGGTGCAAAGATATTTCATATGCAAAATTATTATTCAACACATCTTATGAATCAATAGCATGAGGAGAATTTAATGCCTTTTTTCAATATTTGTGACCTTGTCCTCCAATCTCTTTATAAATTGAAAAAGATTTTTCACTATAGACCCATTAGGATTTACATTAGTATGTTGAGTAGTCACCAAAGGGTAAGTAAACATTGTTTGTGTAGTAATAAGCATTGAAATTAGAAATTTGGTTTAAGTATTAAGGTTTTCCATGTAAGATGGGGAAATTGTAGTTTGGTGTGTAAGGGATCAATGGCTTGAAAACGTAAGCCATGTCACCATTATCTGTAGTAATTTATAAAGCATCCAATTAGATGGATGTTTCAGTTATGCCTTTTGATTTATTTTTTTCAAATATAGTTCTACGGATATCATCAAATTCAATAGGATTTTGATGAATATATTCAAAAAACAATGCAATAGCTTGCACTTCATCATGGTCTATTTGTGTATGCTCATTATTTTCATTAGACTCAAGGTTTTCATTATCAAAATATTCCTCTATGATAAGCTCATCCATATGTTATTCATTCTAAATATTGGTATCATCATGATCTATAGGATCAAGTCCCTCATTGGTTTTAATTATCTTAGGTGGTAGAAGAGGAATCTCATTTTTTTCAATAGTTAAAGCACCCAATCTATGGATATTATAGGTTTAATACAAAATAATTTAAGTAAAAACTAGAAAATCATAAAAATCTAAAACCATAGCTGGTTGAAAACCATAGGAATCACAAAAATTTCATTCATAAAAATTAGGTTCACCTAATGTTTAATCCTAAAATCTATATTAGAAAATATAAATTTAAATGGGTAGAGATAACCTAAGGCAAAAATATGGTAGACTATCTCTAAAGTAGGTAAATTGATTGTAAAACTCAGATAAAACATATACTAAATTTATTATGCTGAGATATGCTAAAAATAGAAAGTATAACTATGCTAGATATTTTAACGACAATGAAAACAAGATATCTAGCTAGTTTTAATGTTAATACATATTTTATATTGAATAACACACACACACACACACACACACACACACACACACACACACACACACACACACACACACACACACACACACACACACAATCAATCATTAGATTATAGAAAAATACCCTATAATTATAGACATGTTGACTTCGGATAGTTGTGTCGACGTTACTATCTAACTAAAACATAGGCATCCATTAAAAAATACCTAATAAAACTATATGCAATCACTTGGATGCTTCTGGGTTATATACCACCTTCACTATAGTACAATTATATTTGGGTCATGGACTATTATTTCTTGTCAAATAAAAAACTCTAATTATTCATCTTCATAATAGCTATGGTAAAAATGGGTTAGTAGGTACATATTGTCAAGTTGCCACAAACACCCCTCTATTAAGGGGCACTACTTAGATATTCAATACTCTAAATAGGGCCTTAGACTTATGTATTTATCCCCTATGTGTTAGTTTGTGTGTGAGTCTTGCAATGTATGATAATCAAGTACAATAGTGACCTAACTACTAACTTAGAAAATGTGGTTCATGGAATGTTCCTTCGGTACTTGTATATGGGTTGTCCCTATGACTATTATTGAAATATTAATGAATAAAGAAGTTTTTCTCACTTGAATTCTTGATTGGGTACCTTTGGTAAGTTTCCTTGTGAGTTTATAGGTTTGTGCTAGGTGAAAAATGAATGTGGGTTAATCTTGTATATATATCAATCCTTTTGGAGAATATCTCACATTAATGTAGTTATTCCAACCATAAGAATACATTTTGTTTATGTATTGGATGAATTTATGGCACTAGACACTTGTACCATAACATGACACTTGCATCAACATAGGTGTCTGACTAGGATGTAAGTGTTTGGAAAGCATAAAAGTAGGTACATATCCAAAACATACACAAATGGAAGATAAGTGAGTTTACAACATTATGGACAATATAGAAGGCATGGGTCATGATAATGATATTGTTCAGACTAAAATATAATAAATAAACATAGATAGATAGTAGAGCCTTTCAGTAGTGGAGAATATCTAGAATTGAGAGGAACAAAAAAGGTATTTATTTTCCAAGTGTACAAGATTGAGGTGACATATAACTCAAAAATAATGTCTATTGTCTCTAGTCTCTTCAAAATAGTTTATCTATTTTACCCATTTTTAGAATTTTAAAATGTATAGGTTATTTATTCATTATAATGTAATAAATTACCTTATTAAGGAGCATATCAATAATATCTTTGGCTTCTTCAAAATAGTTTATCAATTTTATCCATTTTTTATATGTTTAAAGGGTGTCGGTTATTTGTTCATTCTAATGTAATAAATTACCATGAATTCCATCTTTATAGTATTAAATACATAGCTAACATTAAATCATCATGTAGATGATTAGGTCAGTTAAGCCCATTACTATCCTCCATATAATTTTGTAGGTTCTCAACTATTATAATATGATTAGGGTTTCAACTTTGAAGAAGTCATTTGTAAATCATCTGCATATGTTGAAGGTCAATTTTTTGAATATAATCATATTTAAAGAAACTGTAGGTTATTATGTCTTCAATTTCATCATTTCCTCTATAGATCAAGATATACCCACAAAAGATAGTAATGGAAATAAGATCATAACTATTTCTAGTTATTTTTGGCCCATATCAACAACTTAATATTAATTACATGCACATAATCAGGCTTAATTTGGTCAATTCCAATCATCTCTTAGCTATGAATAGCTATCCTACAAGTATTAAAAACTAAGTATTATTTCTATTTTAATAGATATCTCCTTTCATTCATTTGTGATCTATCCATTTTAGTACTCTACTTTAATTCTATTGGTTACAAGTTTTTTTAAACATTTTCTAGCTTTATGTTCAATTTATCATAATTAGAGTTAATACATCAATTAATTCTCAATTTTGATAGAACATATTGGTGAACCCATATATTTCATTCAGGCATTTCTTAAATTAATTTTCTTGTGATTTAGATAAATTCATTAGCATCTAACATTAAAAGAACTTTATTTTGACTTTGACTTTTAGAGTAATTTATTTATCTCCATAAATAAAAATATCCTTCTTTTTATAGCATTCTATTTTTAGTTATTTTTTTACAATGTATTTTCTATGTTATTTTATATGACATATAATAAAGATATCTCCCTTAATCATTTAAGGCATATTATTAGGTTTAGTGTGACACATATGGATCATACTCAAATCCCTTTGACCACATTTAAAATGAACTCATATAATGCAAACAATGGTTCCTTTTCATTTGATGAACAAATTTCTCATGAACATATTTAAGAACCTAATTAATATAGAGTAGAAACATCTAGTTCTTGGTAATATCAATGTTTGTAATCAACATGTCACTGAAAATTTTGTCTAAGATAGTACACACATTATCCTTAAAAAATACTCTATATCCTTTCTATGTAAGTTGTCCAACACTCATGAGATTATTCTTCAATTCAGGCACAGAATAAATATTGAGAATATGTTTGCTTTCACTATGTTTAGTAAAACTATTAATTATACATTTTCCCAACTATAACTTTATTATCATTACTTGACTTGACTTTTTAATTCACATAAATATCTAAACTAGAAAACAAATCCCTCTTTCTTATGATGTGATTTCTATTCCACTGTCTAAAAACCAAATATCACTAGTGCTCTCTTGAGAAACATGAAAAGTAATAAATAAAGACCTATAATTATTTTTTAGATACATTAGAATAATTTAAATTTTGTTAGTTGACATCTCCTTGTTTCTTTTTACACTTATATGCACAATATCCAAAAATTTTATAGAAATAACACTGAACATTGGATTTTCCACACCTCTGAAAGTCTTGTTGGAATTGGTTGATACTATCACATCCTCTAGAACTGTTACAATTGAAATTATGATTTGTCCTTCCACCTTAGTCTAGACTGATCCTTCTACCTCTGTGATTATTATTTCTACCTCTGCCTCTGAATTTTGAGATTCCTCTACCTTTAGTGAATGACACTTAATATTTATAAGCATTATATAAATAAGTATTATTATTTGTATTCATCCTTGAATCATGGGATAACAAATATCCCATCAGCACATCTACAACTAATTGTTCTACATCTTTAGATTCTTCAATTGCAACAACAATAGTATAAAATTTTCTAAGTAAACTCTTTAGAATATTTCCTACAATCTTTCATAACTTAACTCAAAAAATAATATATGGACTCTCAATCTTTCATTTGCAAATTCTCAAAATTTCCCTTATATGTTTGTAGTTTAGCCACTTTTACTTTAGTTTTTCCCTGATAATCAATTTCTAAAATATCCAATGCCCTTTTAAATATAGTTGTTGCTATAACCATAGGAAAAATAGGTTCATGTACTACAAAAAATAGTGCTTTTGCATCATTTTCCCTATTTTCTCTAAGTTGATCTTTTTTAATCTTATGTCAAGCCCTGATAAGTTGTTTGATCTCAGGGTTCTACAAACCCATTTTTGACTAGATCCCAAACATATTTCCAACAAAATAAAGTTTTCATCTTACTTCAATATAAATTGGTAATAAAGCCAAATTTATTATCAATATCAAATGCAAACTAGGATCTAGACAATTCTCGAGCTCTTCTCCCATGCACTGCAATCTTTCTTTGGTAGTGGGTTTATAAAATATTGCGTACGTGCTAAAAATTTGAAATTATGCAGGGCATGATTTGTTCCTTGGTTTTTATCTTCTAATTGAAAATTAATTATATTCTTTGAGTGTTCCAAACTCATCTTATCTTTTGTCTGATAGGTCTGTGTTGCTTCCTTTGATGTTCACTTTTACTTATCTCTCCTACGATCTGTCTGGACTTGTCACATGATATGATGGATCTAATATCACTATGAGGCTTGAAAAAGGCTAAGAAACAAAATAAATGCTATATCATTCATAACATATAGCCCATACAAGAGAAATAGATCTAGACAAAATGTAATGACATTCATCAAACACATTAAAAGAACTAGTATTTATATTCCTTACAAAAGACATTACGTATGCCTCATCTAAATAAAGCTATTAGGATATGAAAAATTTAGTAATTATTAAAAATAGGTATGGTGTTACATGCCATTCATGCACCTACCTGACTCTGCAAATTGTTCTTGTCAGTGGGATGGTGGAAGAAAATAAAAATTTATTCCAACAACAAATACTAGGTATGAAAGCATTTGTTATGATCAAATTGTGGTCAGAAGGCTGGAATTGAGACTAGTATACATGTAAGCAAAATGTAGAAGTATACACAATAGACATAGACTGTATTTTAGTGGATGATATCTATATAAGAGAATTTGTCTTGGCAAGGAAACACTTTTTACTATTTTCAATTTGAAAGAAACCTAATCATGATTTTTGTTTTGTATGTTGATCTCTTACTCATGTCAAGAAATGATGAAAATACAAGGAGGTGGAAAATGCATTGAAATAAGGGTTGGGGATGACAAATCTTTTTTTAATATACCATCACTTGAGTAAATAGGTAAATTAACAATCCTATAATATTTTAATTTCACCAAGAAAAAATAATATATTGAATAATTACGCTAAAAAAATATCAAAATGTAAAAAAATAATTCTTTACTCTCTCTTATTGACAAAAAACTGAAAATTTTGAATAATTATACTGGAGATTTTTTACTACTCTGATAATCTATGATTAGCTAAAATTGCATTTTATATATATATATATATATATATATATATATATATATATATATATATATATGTATGTATGTATATATATATAATCATGCAACTGATATATGGTAGAAAATTCATCATCAGAGTTGAAATACATTGTTACCTAGGACACTGTCAAGAAATTATTCATCTCAAATGAATTCTTGAAGATTTTTAAGTTTTTGAAAATAATTATATAGTTTTGAACATTGATGATCAAAGAGTTGTTAAAATTATGAAGAATTTAGAGCCAAGGAAAAACATATGGATGTCTATGTATGACTATTCTATGATGCTTGTAACAAACTAAGTGAAAATCCCATCTATTTCCTGCATAATACTAGATTCGAGAAATTTATAATTAGACCAGTCTAGATATTGAGAAGTTTGTATTTTTGTACGGGTGTCCAATCCAATTTCACATGTAAATTTTCTTCCAGGTAAATCCTTTTGTTGTGCATTCTCGGGGTATAATTTATACATGCATCACAATCAGGATGGTTGCCAAAATGATTTTAAGCTAGGTTTACATAAGAATTGTGTTCATTAGGCAAACTATGGTATTCTGACCAATTTGATTCAGAAGCATCAGTTTTTTAGCTTGGGAATCTTATGGTTTTGAGGGTCTCTAAATTAGTTATAGAGGGCTTCTTCATGGACTGAGACCTTTTGAGTTTTTGCTCTTTAGGTCATTCTCCTTGTAGGGTTTCTTGTTTTTCTTCTTCCATCGGGGAGATTTTATATCTTTCAAAATCTTATTTTGTAGGAAGAGAAGTTGGCCTAGGAGTGTACTTCATTTTTTTCTTAGGTGTTTTATAGATACACTTGATATAGCTAGTCACCCATTATTTGGGTAAGGAGATTGTCTTGAACTTTATCTAGCTGATATTGACCTAGTCTCCTATGGTTTTTATTCCATGTACCATCACCACACTAGCTAGGAATTTTCAAGTATAAATGGAGGGTACCAAAGGATACTTACAATATCATAAGACCCATCGGGTAACTATACTAAAGGGAATAGATCTAGGATCCATGTCAAGGTTCTTAAATTATAAATTACATTTAAGCATTTTGGGAATAATAGGATCCTCTAGGTCAGCCATAAAATTAGGATAAACCCGACAAGTAACTTTGCCATCATGGACATTAACATTGATTGCACCAAGGATAGCTTGGGAAATGTTTTGTAGCACGCTATTAACAAGAATAGACAAAATAGGAACATTCAAGCCTTCCCTGAAAAGAGTTACTATTTCCCATTCTAACTGGCCGATGTGTAGAAAATGATAGCTATTTTTATAAAATGTCTTAAAATTTTCCTTAGCCAGTATATTGAAACAATTACCCTCAATATTTCCTGACATCAAACCTTTAAGAGTAAATTATTTGAAAGAGACTTCAATCTGAAAATTTTGTTTGAAGAAATTCATCTTATAGACTTTAGACAAATCTAATATAGGGAGTTCTCAGTTTTCATTTATGGATTCGAGAGAAATATATTTGCTTATATCATGTTCATCTTCTTTACTATTTCTAACTTTTGATTTTTCCATCAAATCTGAAAAAGGAACAAAACTCTCAGTTACTTGGTCCATAATGCTTAGAAGATGTAACTCTTCTCGGGAGAACTTATCCTTGTTACTGCCTAGTGCTCGTTGAGTTTTCAACTTCTAGGGCCTCCTCTAATAGACAATTATTCAAGTATTGGTTATTAGGGAAAAAATGGATTAAAGGACACTTTGCCTCAATGCCTCAACTCCAAGTATCCTATGTACATTCAAGAGATAGATCTAATATATTTTTGGGCAAAAAAAGTCTCAAACAACTTCAGACATAGTAGGTTCCCTGAGCTTATGAAAAAAGAAATCTAGTATTCAAATCAACTTTACACAGATCATCAATAGAGTGGTATGATTTCCATACAATCTAGAACAAAGGATTAAAGATGACAAGATGACCAAAAATATATATTGAATAGGCAAACCAAGATCTGATACCAACAAGACCAATTGAACAAAATATATTTATATAACATAAAACAATATTATATAATTGATGAAATCCAACAAGATTCTATTCATAAAAATTAATAATCCTACCGACTCTTCAGGATCAACAATAAAAAAATAACATACATTAGTTTAATAGGCTATGCATAGCACAAAATGCCAAATAGTTTGAAAATTATTCAACCCTGAGCTAGGTAGTTGTCTGAACCAATACTTAACAGACCTATCCTAAGACTTTTAGAGCTCTGTTCTTTCTAATCTAAGCATTTGATGGTAGTGAATGAACCCCAAACTCTTCTTAAATAAATAATTGCTAGAGCTTTTCCACCAATTCAAGGATTAATCAGTTACAAACAACCAAAGACTTAGGTTTGTTGGATAATAACCCCATTCAACTAGGTAAAGTGACAAAAGCAAAGATGTTTTGGTCATGTCATGCCAAAAGGCATACTGCTTAGAGAAAATCTAATAAAATCTAAGAGGTCGATAGGCCACCCCCACCACATGTGTTACTTCCTACTTTATTGGGATTTCCCACTCGAATTATAGAGTAATACGAGCACATGCTCCTATTAGATCAAAACCTTTATAAAAAGAAAACATCATCTCATAGTTGTAAACAGTACAGGATAAGCCCACTATACTAGCCAAGACAAGACCTTACCATCGATCACATGGTGTGATATAGCTAGATCACACTCCAAGATTTGCTTTCATAGTTAAATCATCTATGTCACTATATTAAAGATACAATGAACAAACCTTGAAAGGGCCCATCCATGCTCCATGCTAGGGAATCCCATAAGGGATTTCAATGGACATGTTAATGCTTATGTCATTTGAATATTCATACCAATAATACACATCATGGACATAGTCATCCCATGAGTATGTATGTGCTTCATGAAGATCAAGGATTAATCTTTAATTTTATCATGATGCCTGGTATTTACCACAAGAAATTCATTGCTTAATATGATATTAACATCTTCTAGAAATTCACAAAACTTTCTTTGGAATGTATATCTGATTTTCTTTTTATTTTGGTTATATATAGAATCTTTTAAATAGAACTTAAATTCTATTTCATTATACAGGTGATCTTCGATAAATTTTAACGTATTAGTATCGTAAAAACCTAATTCTTCATGAATGACAAGAATCTTGAACCAGGGGCTTAAAGTGGTTGGTGCATATTATTCAAGCCATTGATCCCAATTTAGCTTTTCCCATTTATCATATGGTACATCAATTGGTCTATCATGAAGCTTCTTGTAATCAAATTGGTACTCATAGGGATATAGACTTCTCCACAGAAAATTACTTTTACTTTGATCAGTTAAAACTCTGCAAGTGATAATTATCCTCCAAGTATCTTGATATTTCTATGATCCATGTCACAGAATCTAGTCCAACTTCTTCCGTTAGCATCATGAAAGTTCTTGTAGGCATTAACTAAGAAATATTTTGATAAAATATTTTCAATAACAAGCCTAGGATGTTCTTTTATTTGGATCTCTACAGGCATAGGAATCCATTCTTTCATTCTTTCTTTTTCTTGCTGAGTAAGATTTTATGGAATAGTATTGTAATCAAAATTATCAGATCCTTTATCACCCTAAAACATCAAAACATGATAAGTACAAAACTTATGAGAATACCAATTTGATCCTTTTATGGACATCAAATCAACTAAATAATTAGCATTTCCTTTCTTGTATTGAACATCAAACTCAAAGTTAGAAAATCATATTGCCCATCTCTTCATTATCTGGTTTCTATCTAGTTGGGTGTGGGATTTTATAATGATAGATTCAAACTATAATAGATCTATCCATAAGAGAAATTTCTTTGGGGGAAAAAAGATCCTTAGTTTGAACATGCATAGTTTGGCTTCTAATAGTTCTTTTTTAGTGGAATGGTAATTATTTTGAGCTGGGTTCCATGTTCCATTGTAGAAATAGTAGACTTCTTCTCTGCCATCTTTAGTTTTTTCCAGAATTATTTTGCCATATGCTTCATCTAAGGCATCTATTTTCAAAATCATTAAACCATCTCCTAGCAGTTTGAGATTTGGTAGTCCTTTGAGTTTTTCCTTGATTATTTGTATTACCTGTGTCATTTCAGTACTCCATGGGCTTGAGTCTTTTCATAACATTTTTGTAGTATTTTTCTATATTTGGTTTGATCTTTATAGAATAGAGATCAGTAATTTAGAGATCCATGGAAGCTTTATAATTGGTTTTTTTTCTTTTATTTCATCTAGGAATCTTTCTAAAGACTGCAAAATATGGGGTTGTAATGCAATCTTATTTTGAGATATACTTAACCCAAGAAATTTAATCTCTATTTTTTCTATCTCCATTTTATTATCACTTAAAACCAACCCATTCTGGTTACAAATATCAGCAAATTCTTTCAAATGTATAATATGACAATTTAAATCTTTTGAAAGAACTAATATATCATCAATATAGATAATAAAATGCTTAACATGGTCAAAGATTCATTCCATCCTTTTTCGAAATTTAGAGGGAGTATTTTTCAGGATGAAAGGCATAACCTTCCATTCATAATGCCTATCTAAGACTGATAAGACAAATGCAATTTTATAATTATCTTTAGGTTGTACTGTAACTTGCCAAAATCCACTTTTCAAATGAAACGTAGAAAAAACACAACATTCCTTCAGCGTGTTGATAAGAATAGTCTTTTAGGAATTAGATGTCTAATAGGTATAACCCAATCATTGATATTTTTATAATTTATTACCAGTCTCATTTTCCCTCTTTTTTGTTTAGAGTGTTTATTCACATAGAATGTAGGAGAAGCTCATTCATTATGGCTTTTTTGTATCAAATCCTTTTTCAATAATACTTTGATCTCTTCTTCTCCAATTTTAACTTGAGAAGGGGAGAAAGGGGTAGTGTTATATTTGATACCTCAGGTATGATTAATGCCAAGTTTTAGATCAAGAGAAACAATATATTTACACTTATCCCAAAACCTTCTAGGATAATTATCATAAAATCCTTTGATCTTTGTTATGACATTATTCATGATATGCTTTCTCTTTTTAAAATCTTTTACTATCCTATAAATATTCATCTGTAGTTTTCTATCTTCTTCCTCATGGGGTCTTGTGGCAATTCTTACAGTTGCATGAGTCTTTCTAGGAATTTGTTGTTCATTACCAAAGAAGCTTCAAGACAAGTATTTTTTGTGAATAATATAAGGTATAAATTGATTCTAGAAGTTAATTCTAAAAATAACATATGTTAACATCTTATCAAACATCCATAATTTTACATATGCCTTAATACCATTTACTTCAATTAGTACCCTAAGAGCAACTTTATTTATTATATTCCTTGACCTATTGACAAAAACAAAATGTAATGAATCATCTTGCCACAAGTTCTCTAGGATAGCTCCATGCTTTGCAATACTCATATTTTGTCTAGTATTGATTAAATAATCTCGAGACAATAAGCCATTGTTTGAATCAATGATGTTTACTGAGATAATGATTTCTTTTTGTTCTCTAGCATAGAAACATCCTTGGTTAGGAGGAACTTCTTTAGGGTTGTTTTCTTCTATAGAATCTTCAGAACATTTTATTAATTCATTAATATCTTGAGAAGTAAATTCTATTTTTGATTTTATAGCTCTAAGGATTTCAACAGGGGGCTTTTGGTATTTTATCAGGATCTTTATGCTTGGATTCTTAGTCTTAGATTTATATTTTCTATTCCATTCATGTTGTGCATATAATATTGGGTTATCATGAAAGATAACCTATTGTAGTGTTTTACCCTTAGGGTCACCATGCATGCTATGTAATTGGGTAAGCTCATCTTGATAGATAGGGATGAGATGAAGAGGGAGCTTACAGTTCTGGAGTAAATATTTTAGATGTTGTATTCGAGCTTTAGGATCAAATTCAGACATCATATTACAATAGTAGAGTTTAGTCTCAGAGTTATCAGAAGAAGATAGTTCTTCAAATTGATTTACTTTATTTTCATTTTCACGAGAAGAAATATCATTTTTAGTGCATATTGAGTAGACATCATCATCTAAGCTGAATTTGTAAATAACTTGCATTTCTTCATTAGGAAGTATAGCTCTAATCTTTTTCATCTTTTTAGGATACCTTTTCTTATTTGGGCACTTAGGAGCTATATGACCTTCCTGACCATAAATATAACATTTTATAGTTCATTTTTATGAGATGGTTCTTTTTGGCTTAACACAAGTTTTTTCTTAGAGAACATCCTCTTATACTTGGGTTTGTCTCTAGTTTTCCATTTTTGGGTTCTGCACTTTTCTTTATGGCATTTACAATAAGAATTATCAGAACCATAATAGCCTAGTGCACTATATCCACTATTTTTGTAGATACTATTATCAATCATTTTCATTTTTTTAAAATAATTTGGCCGTAGCTTTATCCTTACATTGGTTGTAAAGATATTCTTATATAGACTGGATAATTTGACCTAAGGTCATTTTTTCAACTGTGGCTATTTCTCCAGTCATGGCTTCCTTTTTAGTTTCTATGTAGGCCAATACTTCATCTAAGATTTCTGTAGTACATTAATAAACATGTGTTTATTTTTAGTCTGTTGGCTCTATTTTGTTTTTCTTACCAAAAGAGAAAAATCACACTTGAATATGTCCTAATATTTCATGTTATAAAGCTTCATCCTAAATAATTTATTATATTCAATAGCATCAGTCTTTTCCATGTCACCAACATACTCATAGATAAATACTTTATCAAAGTTAGCTACCATGGATCCTTCCATAACCCTTTGGTCTTCTATAAGGGATAACCATGATCCTTTTATGCTACCATCTAGGTTAGCAATTATAAGGTCCATGCCTTCTTCCTCAATTTTCCCAAATACAAGTTGTTGAGTTTCTACCCATCCATGGAGCCTTTCAGTCAAAATTTGTATTTTATATCTTATATCATTACCTATTCCACACCAACCATCAATATTGATTAATATGGAAGTATAGGAACATAAGTTAGATCATCTAGTTATATTCCTTGATTTTGTTGGATATCCTGATCAAAGGCTTCAATACTACAAAAATTTCCTTGGAAAAGGTTTCTCTAATCCTAAGTGTGATTATAGACAAGATGGATGACTCAGTGTTGGATGAGTATACTTCTTCCAACCATCTAGGTGTACCGATAAGTACAACCTTTCACTCTTTCACACATGTCGGGATGGCGAGCAAGGACTTAGTCCAATCTTGTGAAGCATTCAATGGATATAAGACTTTTAGATTATTAGGGTTCCAATATAATTCACTAAGTTCATTGAAATATAGGTAGGTGGTATTGAAATTTTCTTCAATGATTTTTTTTATGGTTTATATCTTCAGACAACTTAACTAATTCTTTGAAAATTTTAAAAAATTTATTAAGCATTTCAAGCCTTTTGTAGGTATCATAAAAAAAATTAGCAAATAAATTATGCTTAATGACTCAATGTTTATAAAGGATCTTAATTATTTGGTTTATTTATTATGATTAAACACTTACTCTGTAGTAGGTTGTCTTATGGGATGATCTTAGAAGGGGTGCCTTATCCTATGTTTACCATACTCAGAGGGTTTGTTTTATAATACATTTTCATGTTTTCCTACAATTCATGTATCTAAATCAAAATAATTAAGGATATCCTACCAAGGTATCAACAATTTCTTGAAGTTCTTGAATTATATTTTCAATTTCTTATGCTCTAACACTCTATTGATCATTTATTTTTATGACAATTTTTTTTATTTGTTCAAGGCTAATGTCCATTTTTATAGTTTTAAAATTTTTACTAGTATTAACACTTAAAAGGTCCACCATTGCTATGTGGATTACTTTAAGCATATCATAGCCTTGTGTATTTTTCATTATTAGCTTCTTCAGATCTTCTTTTATTTCTTCAAGCTGTGTAGCCTCAAGATAGAGGTCTAGATTTTGCTTTGAAAAGAATTCTTCCAGATGTTTTAGTATGCCAATGGCTTCATCTAAAATTACTATTTATTTATCTTGACCTTTATTTAACTCAACCAGGATAGCTTTAGCTACATTTATCTCACCTTGAATCATATCATTAGTATTGACTAGTGGAGCTAGTTCCTATGTTTGGGCCAATGGTTTCTTATCCTTATATTGATTGTAAAGATATTCTTCTATAGACTAGATAATTTATCCTAAGTTCATTTTTTTAATTGTGGTTGTTTCTCCAGTCATGGCTTCCTTTTTAGTTGCTATGTAGGCCAATACTCTATCTAATTTATTGCTAGGAAGTGCATTAATAAACATGTGTTTAGTTTCAGTCTTTTGGATCAATTTTGTTTTCCTTAACAAAAGATCAAAATAACACTTGAATCTATCATAGTATTGTTGACCATTTTTTGCCCAACAGGGCAAAAAATTTGGTCCCCCCTTTTTTTATGCTATTCTGAGCCAGTACTTTTAATTTTTACACGAGTCTTACAATTTCTACAAACTCTGAAGGTTTTCTATGGACTCTACAGGTCCATTTATATGGACTTTGTATAGCTTGGATTTCTATGGACTCAGCAGTGAAGTTTCTATGGACTCTGTAGGTCCATTTCTATGGACTCTGTAGGTTTTCTACAGACTTCACAGGGACTTCTACGAACTCTGTAGGTGTAGTCTTTTGGCAGATGAAGAACTAGTTTAGAGAGTGAAAGGTTTTACAAAGATTCTTTGGATTCATGTCTGAAGAAATTCATAAGGAAAGAGAGCTAAAATGGTTCAAAGACAATTTTTCTTAAGGTTGGATGAGTGGTTCAATGACAATCTTTCCAAGAGTTAGCATCTTTGAACCATTGTACCATTGAACCGGTTCAGCGTTTTGGTTCATCGTGTTGGTTCAATCGGCAAAGTTCAACACACATTTCATTGACAAAGTTCAAAGTCTTGGCTCATTTCAAACGATTCAACGAGCTTGGTTCAATGCTCAGTTCAACGCCTTCATTCAACGACCGCTTGAACCATTGAACCGGTTTAATCAATTGGTTCAATGGTTAGTTCAAAGGAGTAGTTCAACCAAAAAAGCTCCAGCCTGCTGAAGGACAAGTTCCTTTATAGAGGGCAGTTATGGGTTCAAGAGCCCTTGTGGAGGGCAAGGAGCACTTCAAAGAGGCCACAAAGAAAGCCGCAAAGGTAAGATCTTTCAAAATTTTGTTAAGGCAAAGGCATAATTACTTCGGACTTTTTGTCTAAAGAAATTCCTTTGAAAAAAAAGTCTGAAGGAATTTGGAAGGCTAAAGGAAGTAAGCTGGGAAAACTCCAAAGAAATAACAAGTGGCCAAGACAATTCTCACAGACTTTTTGTCCATGGGAAAAAGTCTATGCAAAAATCCTGATTGAAAATAAGCCACAAAAAAGGCCCACGGGGAAAAAGGCCAAAGCAGAAAGCCGAAGGATGGTCCAAGGGTGATAGGCCTAAGGACGTCAAAGTTAAACATGGAAAACTAGTCGTTGGGTATTCAAACACAGTGACAGGTGCACGGATGTCAAATTAAAGATGGTGAAATAGCCATTTGTTTTGAAAATGCTTGACCACTAACTACAAAAGAGCCCAAGGAATGTAACGACCCACCCGAAGATAGCCCCCGAGGGCCGAAGGATCCAGAAGGAGATAAAGCAGGAAGAAGACAGGGTGTAGAAAGAGACAAAGTAGTCCAAGTGGCAAAGAGGAGGTGAGTTATTATTAGATGGTCACCAAATGGTGTAAACAGTAAGTGGCGCAGCTGGTTTCCTCTAGTTTGCATTTATAAGGAGACAAGCCGTGTAAACTCCTTGAAGGGAGCTGTCTGTTCATAGAAAAGAGGCACGGCCATGTTTTCTCATTAATGCTAGGATGCTAAACTCAAAGTAGGAACTGACAATCAAACAGCTCCTTCTTCCCAAGGCTTAGAGCACACATGGCCCAGCTTGTAAAAAGAGTGCAAAAGTCTTTTCCAAAAAGCACCAAGTTCTCTTCTCTTTCTATATATTGTAAAAATTCTCATTGGAAAAGGATCCATCTCTCAGCCTTAAGGCAAAACTCTGCCCAAAAATCTCTTGGGCTTGTAAGGCAAAACTCTACCAGATTTTACCTTGGATCAAGACTTAGCATTTTTACCTCCAACTAGACATGCACTCAAGCACATGTCTATTTTTTCTTTTTGTGTTAAGTCATTTCCTTTTATGCTTCTCACAGATCGATTCCAACATGTCTAGTGCATTGTGAGTTTCTTTTATGTAGGTCTGCCAGAAGAGTCTACAGCAGGAATATAGGCACATGTGAATATACTATCAAAGCGTGTCTCAAAACACCTTTGATAGTTCCTTCCTCCCTGTATCTCCACGGACCCCTAACTCACTAAAATAGAAGAGTTTTCCCACATCAGATTGGTGAAAAGTGTATGTTTCAGGCCTGAGTGGATCAAAATTTTCCAGTGTATGACCTTTTCTTTTTTTTAGGTTTAGGATCTATTTCAGCATCTCTCTCTCCCTTTTCAACCCCCCCTCCCCTTTTTACATTTTTTTGTTAGTAGTAAGAGAAACTAGGGCCTAAAGGATACATCAGAGGGAGCTAGCCCTTATCTAGAGACTCTCCCCTCCAGCTTTGCCGGTCCCATAGGTGAGAGGGGAGTTTCCATTGTTGTGTGTGGAAGGGTGAGAGCTAGGCATCTTGCCCCAGGTCTAATCCACTACGTCAACAATTTTTGGCATGCCTAGTGGGACCAACTAGGAAAAGTTGTGTCCACAGAATTGAAGAATTTTTGGTGCGTTCTTTAACCAGCCAGCCCTTGGAGGCTTTTGCATCAACACCAATGGCGACTCTGAGTTGAATTAGTTGGTTAAGCCACTTGGTGGCTTCAATAAAATCTCATTTGTTTGTATGTATAATTCCTTCGCACAAAATCATGGACCTTGTATTCCTTCATATGACTTTGATCAAACTCAAAAAAATTATGGAATCCCCTCAAGCAACTTTCCTAGTTGCCCTTCAACGATAAGGGAGGTGGCACTGGAGTTTGAGAAGCAAGTAATGGAGATAGATAGACTAAATGAGCAGTATGAATATCAGCAGGAGATGATGTATAAAGAGAAATGTTTGTTCATGCAAGCTCAGGCCTTGCAATCCATGGAGGAGGAGGTAGCAAAATGGAGGAATCCATTCATTCAAGGGAGTTAGCCTTGCATGCCCCCTCCTATTCTAAAGAAAGCCCCCTCTTATACACCAAATCCTTTCTATCAGATAGCACTTGCTCATTCCAGCTCATCTGAACTATCAATCAACCCTGCTCTTGACCCTGTAAAAATAGCCTTCAAGCATCAAAGGTAATTGGAACAACCTCCCATGGAGATGAACCTTCTAAATTATTTAGTTCATGAATCTTCCTTTGGGGGGAACATTATGAACCAGCACATCTCTCTCAAATTTGCTCCTACTCATCATGATGATGCTGGTGACCTCTAAGAAAGACTCTTTCAGGATAATCTAGCCAAGAAAATTGAGGATTTAGAGGCTAAGATGAGACTGCTTAAAGGAGCCCCAGGACCTTGGAGAAAACAAAGTTTGTGCCTGTTCACAGGAGCAAAATTCCAATTCTGAGATCCTGAACTGGAAGCAAATAGTAGAATCATGGAGTAGGAAAGAGGAGAAGAAATGTTTTGCTCAAAAACTTGAAGAGGATAAAGCTTCTCCTACTTATGATGATGCTGATGTACTCCAAGAAATGCTCTTCCAAGAGGATATGGCTAGAAGAATTGTAGAGTTGGAATCCAGAGAGAGATTCCTCGGCCAATGTGTGATGGATGATTCAGACCCAATGGCACATTCCATGTCTGAACACCCCCATATACAAAACCCCAAGAGTGCTATCAGGCCACACCTAATATAGATGAAGTACTAGCTAGATGGAAGGAGGAGAATCATTTGATTCTAACTCAAGGACTACCTCCTCTTCCACATAGTTTTTATACTTCACCCCTTCTCATGGAGGAACTTGTTTTGTAGGAGGTGAGTGAGGAGCAGAAGATCCAGTTTGTAGCTCTTCAAGAGGCTATCATGAGTGACAATGAAGAAGAAATCATCATCGATGCTCCTTTTGAAGACTTCATCAGCAATGGAGAAGATGCAGGGCATGCATACATGCAGATGTTCCAGCAATACGAGGAGGAACTTAAGCATGATGAGCTCTCTCCTCCCTTGCTTGATGAATTTCCTTATTGCTTCGATGAGGAGGATGACTACATTAAGGAGACTGAGTTGGAGGAAGACTAGATGGATTCCTTTGAACATCTAGAGACTCTGGTCCTTGAGTAGAAAAGAGGGAGGTATGTCTACCTTGAGGAAAGCCTTGAAGAAGAAAGCTTTAAACAAAGAGGTGATGTTCTGTGGGATGAGCAATCAGTTTGTGATTCCTTTTCAGACATCACAATAGGCACCCTTCTTCAAGAAGGCCATGAGGTCACAGAAGATGAGTTTGACAGGATCTTCAATTAACCAGAAGGAAATGGGTCAAACCATGATGCACTGTAGAGGGACTACATACATCAAAAGGCTTATGGTGATGAGCCAACATCCATCAAATTCTTGGTGAAATACACCGGCATGAAGGACTAGCATTCAAAAAGCTTCCAAAAATAAGAAGAATACATGTATGTTGGAAGCATGTTCAATTCTGATCCACTTAGATGTAGGCCAATCGAGGTGACAGGCAAGAGGAGCAGGTCACCAAATCTCCTTTAAATTCAGCCACGTGTTAGGCACCATAAGTTTCCTTGCCATAAAGGGGACTTTAGAAGTTTTCCCTTTGATCCAGGAGGGAGGAAAATATTCTTGGTTAGCTGTATATAGTATTTTGCTTTCAATTTTATTTTCTACTTTCCCTAAGTGCAGTTTGCACAAGTAGTGTTTTTAGTCTTGTGTGTGTCTTCTTTTTTGTGTGGGGTAAAAGCTTCATGTTTGATTCTTGGATCTTTTGGGGATGTTTCTAACCTTTCTTCAAAGCTGCATTCTAACTTTGTGCCCAATGGACTACAAGGCAATTGGTCTCTAAGCATAGCAGGCATGCTTCCCCTAGGAGTCACCAATTTGTTGACCATTTTTTGCCCAACAGGCCAAAAAATTTGATCCCCCCTTTTTTTTATGTTGTTCTGAGTCAGTACTTTTGATTTTTGCACGAGTCTTGAAATTTCTATAGACTCTATAGGTTTTCTATGGACTTTGTAGGTCCATTTCTATGAACTCTTTAGAGCTTGGATTTCTACGGACTCAACAGTGAAGTGTCTATAGACTCTGTAGGTCCATTTCTACGGACTCTGCAAGTTTTCTATAAACTTCACAGGGACTTCTATGAACTCTGTAGGTGTAGTCTTTTGGTAGATGAAGAACCATTTCAGAGAGTGCAAGGTTTTACAAAGCTTCTTCAGACTCTTGTCTGAAGAAATTCAAAAGGAAAGAGAGCTAAAATGGTTCAAAGACACTTTTTCTTAAGGTTAGATGAGTGGTTCAATGACAATCTTTCCAAGAGTTAGCATCTTTGAACCATTGAACCGGTTTAATATTTTGGTTCATCGCATTGATTTAATCGACAAAGTTAAACACAAATTTCATTGGCAAAGTTCAAAGGCTCGGCTCATTTCAAATGGTTCAACGAGCTTGGTTCAATGCTCGGTTCAATGCTTGGTTCAACGCCTTGGTTCAACGACCACTTGAACCATTAAACCAGTTCAATCAATTGGTTCAATGGTTAGTTCAAAGGAGTGGTTCAACCAAAAAATTTCATGCGTCTCAAAGGACAAGTGCCCTTGTGGAGGGTAGTTTGGGGTTCAAGAGCCCTTGTAGAGGGCAGGGAACACTTCAAAGAGGCCACAAAGAAAGCTGCAAAGGTAAGATCTTTCAAAATTTTGTTAAGCCAAAGGCATAATTCCTTCAGACTTTTTTTCTGAAGGAATTCCTTTAGACAAAAATTTTGAAGGAATTTTGAAGGCCATAGCAAGTAAGCTGGGAAAACTCTGAAGAAATAACAAGCAGTCGAGACAATTCTCGTGGACCTTTTGTCTGCAAGAAAAAGTCTATGCAAAAATCCCAATGGAAAACAATCCCACAGAAAAGGCCCATGGGGAAAAAGTCCAAAGTATAAAGCTAAAGAAAGGTCCAAGGGTGATGGGCCTAAGGTCGTCAAAGTTAAACATGGAAAACTAGTCGTTGGGTATTCAAACGTAGTGACGAGTGCGCAGACGTCAAATTTAAGACGATGAAATAGCCGTTTGTTTTTAAAATGCCTGAGCGCTAACCAGAAAAGAGCCCAAGAAATGTAGTGACCTTCTATAAGATATCCCTTGAGGGCTAAAGGATCCAAAAGGAGACAAAGCATGAAGAAGACAAGGCGTAGAAAGAGACAAAGCAGTCCAAGTGGCAAAGAGGAGGCAAGTTATTGCCAGATGGTCACCAAACAGTGAAAATAGTAAGCAGCACGGCTTGTTTCCTCTAGTTTGAATTTATAAGTAGACAAGCCACATAAACACCTTGAAGGGAGCAATCTATTCATAGAAAAGAGGTGCAGCCATGTTTCCTCGTTAACGTTGGGATGCCAAATTCAAAGTAGGAACTGACAATCAAACAACTCCCTCTTCCCAAGGCTCAGAGCCCACATGGGCCAGCTTGCTAAAAGAGGAGCGCCAAGTTCTCTTCTCTTTCCATATATTATAAAAAATTCTCATTGGAGAAGGATCCATCTCTCAGCCTTAAGGCAAAACTCTACCCAAAAATCTCTCAGGCTTGTAAGGCAGAACTCTGCCAGATTTTACCTTGAATCAGGACTTAACATTTTTACCTCCATCTAGACTTGCACTCAAGCACATGTCTATGTTTTATTTTTGTGTTGAGTCATTTCCTTTTATGCTTCTCATTGATCGATTCCAGCATGTCTAGCGCATTGTGAGTTTCTTTTTTGCAGGTCTACCAGAAGTGTCTATAATAGGAATATAGGCGCATGTGAATAGGCTATCAAAGTGTGTATCAAAACACCTTTGATAGTTCCTTCCTACTTTTATCTCCACAGACCCCTGACTCACTGACACAAAAGATTTTTCCCACATCAGATGAAGTGTATGGGCATTTCTTCTTGTTGAAAAGTGTATGTTTCAGGCCTGAGTGGATCAAAAATTTTCGTTGTATCACCTTTTCAAAAAAAATTTAGGTTTAGGTTATGTTTTAGCATCTCTCTCTCCCTTTCCAACCCCCCCCCCCCCCTTCTTACATTTTTTTGTTAGCAGTAGGAGAAACTAGGGACTAAAGGATACATTAGAGGGAGCTAGCCCTTATCTAGAGACTCTCCCCTGCAGCTTCTCTGGTCCCACAGGTGAGAGGGGAGTTTCCATTGTTGCATGTGGAAGGGTGGGAGCTAGGCATCTTGTCCTGAGTGTATTCCACTATGTCAACAAGTATTTAATGTTATAAAGATTCATCCTAAACAATTTATTGTATTAAATAGCATCAACATTTACCATGTCTCCATCATACTCATAGATAACTACTTTAATAAAGTCAACTACTGTGGATCCTGCCACAACCCTTTGGTCTTTTGTAAAGGATAACCACCATCCTTTTATGATACCATGTAGGTTATCAATTATAAGGTTTATGCCTACTTCCTTAGTCTTCCCAAATACAAGTTGTTGAATTTATACCCTTCTATGGAGCCTTTTAGTTAGACTCTAGATTCTATATCTTATATCATTACCTACTCCAAACTAGCCATCGATATTGAGTGAATATGGAAATATAGGAACATGAGTTAGATAATCTAGCTATCTTCCTTGATTTTGTTGGATATCCTCATCAAGGGATTAAACACAGCCAAAATTTCCTTGGGGAAATGTTGCTCTAATCCTACGTGTGACTATAGAAAAGATGGATGACTCAGTGTTGGATGAGTATACTTCTTCCAACCATCTGGGTGTACTGATAAGTATAACCTTTTACTCTTACACACCTGTTAGGCTAGCGAGCAAGGACTCAGTCCAATCCCATCCAAGAGATAGAAGACTTTTGGATTATCAGGGTTCCAATCTAATTCACTAAGCTCATTAAAATATAGGTAGGTGGTAGTGAAATTTTCTTCAATGTTATTTTTTTGATTTATATCTTCAAACAACTTAACCAATTCTTTAAATAAATTAGTATTTTTATTAAGCCTTTCAAGCCTCTTGTAGGTACCATCAAAAAAATTTAGTAAATCACTTATGCTTAATGAATCAATTTTTATAAAGGATCTTAATTGTTTGATTTGTTTAGCATGATCAGACACTTGCTCTATAGTAGGTTGTCTTAGTGGGATGATCTTAGAAGGGGTGCCTTATCCTATTTTACCATACTCAGAGGGTTTGTTTTATAAGACTTTTTCAATGTTTTCCTACAATTCATGTATTTGAGTCAAAATAAGTGAGGATGATCCTACCAAGGTATCAACCTTTTCTTGAAGTTTTTGAATTTTATTTTCAGTTTCCCCTACTCTAACACTTTGTTGATCATTTATTTTTATGACAACTTTTTCTATTTGATCAAGGCTAATGTCCATTTTTCTAGTTTGTAAATTTGTACTAGTATCAACACTTAAAAGTTCCACCATTCCTGTGTGGATCACTTTAAGCATATCATAGCCTTATGTATTTGTCATAATCAGCATCTTCAGATCTTCTTTTATTTCTGCAAGATTTGTAGCCTCAAGAGAGAGGTATAGCTTTTGCTCCAAAAGGACTTCTTCTAGATGTTTTAATATGCTAGTGGCTTCATCTAACATTATTATTTATTTATCTTTACCTTTATTTAACTAAATCAGACCATTTTGGTTGCATTTATCTCACCTTAAATACTGTCACTAGTATTGACTAGTGGAGCTACGTCATGTGTTTGGGCCAATGGTTTCTTAACTAGTGTTCCTACATTTTGATCTAGAAAGCTTCTCATTTGAGATATTTCCACATAAAGTTCATCAATATTTTTTTCCAACTTAGTTAAAGCCAAATTGTACCAATTTAGTTTCCTTCCTATAGTAGAGTTATGTTTTCCCCTACCTACTACTTCTATTGTGTCATGTTGCATAACAAATTCGCCATCAGATGTGAATTTTACATAGAATTACCTTGGGGAAAATCTTTCCATGTTTTTTAGAACACTATATTTGACATCTACCCCATTTACTTCTTTTTATAAACTAGTTGAGATTTTCAACTCATCTTCTCTTGGAAGATATTTTATTTCTTCAGTTACCTCCCTTCTAAACATATTAATGTGCACAACATTTTGCATTCTTTTTGTATAAGTTATACAGGCATCACAATTAGGATGGTTGCCAAAATGATTTTTTGCTAGGTTTACAAAAGAATTGTGTTTATCAAGCAAACTATGGTATTCTGACCAATCTGATTCATAAGCATCAGATTTTTGGCTTAAGAATCTTACGGTTTTGAGGGTCTCTAAATTATTTATTGAGGGTTTCTTCATGGACTAAGACTTTTTGATTTTTGGCTCTTTAGGGTATTCTCCTTATTGGGTTTCTTGTTTTTCTTCTTCCACCAGGGAGATTTTATATATTCCAAAATATTCTTTTTTAGGAAGAGAAGTTAGCCTAGGAGTGTACTTGGTTTTTTTCTTAGGTGGTCTATAGATACACTTGCTATAGCTAGTCACCCATTATTTGGGTAAGGAGATTGTCTCAAAGTTTATCTAGTTGATATTGACATGGTCTCTAGTGGTTTTTGTTTGAGGTACCATCACCATGTTGGTAAGGGATTTTTGAGTATAATTTGGGGGTACCAAAGAATACTTACAGTATCAGAAAACCCATCGGGTAACTATACTAAAGTGAATAGATCTAAGATCCATGTCAACATTCCTAAATTTTAAATTACATTTAAGCATTTTGAGAATAATATGATCCTCTAAGTCAGCCATAAAATTAGGATAAAACTAACAAGTGACTTTACCATCATGGTCATTATCATTGATTGCACCAAGCATAGCTTGGGAACTTTTTGCAGCCTGATATCAATAAGAATAGATAAAATAAGAACATCCAAGCCTTGCCTAGAAAGAGGTACTAGTACCCATTCTAACTGGCTGATGTGTATTAAATGATAGCTTTTTTTATCAAATGTCTTAAAATTTTCCTTAGCTAGTATATTGAACCAATTACCCTCAAGATTTCCTAACATCAAACCTTTAAGAGTAAATTGTTTGAAAGACACTTCAGTCTTAAACTTTCATTTGAAGAAATTCATCTTATAGAATTTAGACAAATCTAATCTAGGGAGTTCCCATTTTTCATTTATGGATTTGGGATAAATATATTGGCTTAGATCATGTTCATCTTATTTTCTATTTCTAACTTCTGATTTCTCCATCAAATCTGAAAAGGGAACAAAACTTTCACTTATTTGGTCCATAACGCTTAGAAAATGCAACTCTTCTTGGGAGAACTTATCCTTACTACCACCTAGTGTTCACTTAGTTGGTAAATTCTAGGGCATCCTCCAACAGATAATTCTTTAAATAAGGGCTATTAGGAAAAAACAACTTAAACGACACATTGCCTTAACACATCAACTCTAGGTATATCATATACATTCAAGAGCTAGATCTGATATATTTTTGGGCAAAAGAAGTCTTGAGGAACTTTAGACATAGTAGGTTCCCTAAACTTATGAACAAGAAAAGATACTATTCAAATCAAATTTAAACAGATCGTCAAAAGAGTAGTATGATTTCCCTGCAGGCTAGAACAAAGGATTAAAGATGATAAGATGACCAGTAATATATATTAAATAGGCAAACCAGGCTCTGATACCAACAAGATTGATTGAACAAAATATATTTATATAACATAAAATAATATTACATAATCGGTGAAGTCTAATAAGATTCTAACCATACATAGTCATAATCTTATCAACTCTTCAAGATCAACAATCAGAAACTAACATACATTGGTTTCATAGGCTATGCAAAGTGCATAAGGCTAAATAGTTTAAAAACTATTTGACTCTAAGCCAGGTAGCTGTCTGAACCAATACTTAACAGATCTATCCTAAGACTTATAGAGATCTCTCTTTTCTACTCTGAGCATTCGATAGTAGTGAATGAACCCCAAACTCTTCTTAAATAAATAATTAGGAGAGATTTTCCATCGATTCAAGGAGTAACCAGTTACAAATAACTAAAAACCTAGGTTTGTTGGATGACAATACCATCCAACTAGGCAAAGTGAAAAAAGTAAAGATGCTTTGGTCATGTCACGTCAAAATGCATACTATAAAAGCTAAGAGGTTGATAGATCACCCCCACCACATGTGATAATTCCCACTTTATTGGGAATCCCTACTCGAATCATGGACTAATACGAGCACATGGTCCATTCAAATCAAAACCTTTATAAAAAGCAAACAACATCTCACAGTTGTAAATAGTAGAGGATAGGGCCACTCTACTAGTCAAGATAACCACTGGCCCATTACTGAGTTATTTCATAGATTTGGATTGAGATAGATCTTTTTTATACTAGTTCATAGCTCTTATCAATATTAATTTCTTGTTCATATCTCTAGTCAGATGTGTTCACCCCTAAAACAAATGAAATAAATACTTAAAAAATTATAAGACATTTTTCAAGTCACAAGTCTTTATAAAAAACCTATTTCTTCATAAATTCTTTAAAAAATTATTAAAATTATAAAAAAAAGTTAATAAAACGTATTAATATTAAATATTTTGATGAAATATAATAGCACTATGTAAAATAAGACTTGTTTTATGTCACAAGATTGTTAGCTATATGAAAATATTAATTATGAGAATCTCCAATAAATTACAAGGATCAATTCTTTGTGAATTTTGTTTCTATAATTTTTTTCCCTATATTTATTTTTTTGCTTAATTTAAAATATAATAAAACTATAAATAATTATTTTGGGTTAATAATATATCAAGGTAATCTCTACAATCTTACAAACATATTAAAATCTAATTAAAAAGACAAAGATAAATGACATCTAACGTAGAAAAATGAATATGTGTGGAATAGACTTGTCATCATGAATAAAGCTACTCACATCATGATTTTAATTTATTGAACACTCATCATTTGTATCTACCATATGATCATCTGGGAGACAACACATCACTATTTCTACTTTCATACAATATGTGTTGTCCATATATATATGTGTGTGTGTGTGTGTGTGTGTGTGTGTGTGTGTGTGTGTGTGTGTGTGTGTGTGCCATGCACCAAAAGTAAGTAAATATAATGATATTGAATCTTATGGATTCAATGTGCACCATTATTAAAATAAGAAATACAAAGATTATTTAATTATCAAAATACCAAACTAAGAATATTGTTTTGTATCTCAATGATTCATGAAGAATGACCATATAAAAGAGACTTATGTCTATAAAATTATTATTTATACATGATTTCAATGCAATAACAAACTTGATCTCATATATTATTCATTTAGATATATATATATATATATATATATATATATATATATATATATATATATATATATATATATATATATATATATATATATATATTGGATACAAAAATTGACATGTTATTAATGGCACCAGTCAATCCTATTAATTAAGAAATACAGTGTGGGCATAGAAAAATGTTATTTTATACAATTTAAGGATTGCCATAGATCTATTGAATAGACATTGGAAATTTTATATAGTTGAAAAACTAATCTTTATTGTTCACACTTTAAAAAAGAATACAAATCATTATTTCCAAGAATAAAAAGAATTTAGTCTGGATAGCATAAGTTTGATATATTTAAGGACATTAAGATAGACTAGTTTTGAAAATTCAATTGTTTTTAAAAAAATTGGATAAATAACAAAAGCAAAGACAAATAAAAACTACTATACAAACATAACTTTAAATCATTTTAATTGAATGAGAACTATCATTTAGATAGATACATGCATATAAATGTAACCAATATTTACAAATTTTAAAACTAAATATAATTAAAACCATATTAAAAAATAATGGACAACAAAGGATAATTCATAGAGTGGAGTGGCGAAAGGGTAAACTATAAGAATTTAAAAATTATAGGTGTGTAGAAAGGTTGTAGTAAGGAGATCAATGGTGAATAAGATGATTATGTAGACAATTTTGATGAAGGAACACCCCTACAAGTAGGCATCCTCTACCAATTGCATAAAACAACCATTCCCTGGGGTCTAGGGGATGGGATGCTTTCTAAAAAACTTGCTATGACTTTGGGTGTCTATGTTCAGTACCAACACATTCATTTGATTGAGATGGTCCTAAATGATACCTGGTATGAAATGTTTTGCACTCTATCATTGCTAAAGATGTGACTCAACATAAGCATGTTCAAGAAACCTATCTATTCATTGAGCCCTCCTGGTCAAAACAAAAATGCTTATTTTGGAGGAGATTAGTGTGGAAATATTTTTTAGTCTATTGTACCAGATTTTGTGATTCATATGAGGGAAACTTACCTTGGGTTTAAGCTTCAATTGACAATCCTTGATAATGCTAGAATGATTGTGCTTTAATTTTGTTTTCCCCCTATTTGGGAGGAGAACGGTCATGACCCAACATTTGGGTATGTTTTTGGAAAGATATTAGCCCTGAACAGTGCTAAGAAGAAGCCATTTTTAGAGTTACGGATTGTTCTTAAAAATCTTATTCTATTGGAAATGGAGAAGGGTTTTTCCCCTTGTGAAGACATTCCATTATTTGAGATCCTATGGGAAGTTTTGGATTTGATTCAAAGAACCACGAAGGATAGATCTACAAAAGTTCTAAAATAAAAAATGGAACATTTGGATCTAAGAAAAAAAGAGAGCTAGCACCATTATAGTAAGTTTTTTTAAGTTTATGTTTAGGAGATGATGTGGAAATATGCATATTTTTTGGTTTGTTTATTTTTTATTTTTGGATCCTAGTGTCATTTAGTATTTTACCTAGCCATCATTATCTTGGCCATTAATTTTTTGGTTGGAAATGATTTTTTTAATTATTTGGAACCATTCTCTAGAGTTGGATTTGGGGGCTCATTTTAAACCAATGTGGTTTAATCTATATCTAGAATTCCCTATTTTTGCCCTTAGGGGAGAGGGATTTATTTCCCTAGAGATCTAGCCTTCCCTTTATGCTTATCTTAGGTCTAGACCCAGGAAAATTTTGATATGTTCTTATTTGAGGCCCTATTCTAGACCCTCATGGCTAGTAGGGTTCTCTTGTTTTACTTTTTATAGTTCTCTATTTGAATCAGATCCCGTAGGGGACCCATAAAAGTTTTTCTATGGTCATTGTTTCTAGATACCTAGACCTCAATTTTTTATAGGATAGTACCCAATCTAATCCCTTTGATCCCATGGGCCTCTTCCTCTATTAGCTTAGGCTAGTTTTTAATCCAGCCAAAACTAGATATTCTAAATATTCTAGTATGTTGGGTCCCTAGGGGGATCAAAATGGTCATTTTAGAGACCTAAGACTTGATTTATTTTAATCCAAGATGGTTTCCATCCCATCTATAACTGTTGGATGTTTTATTATTTTTGGGTCATGTTGGGACCTTGCAAGGTTTATTTCTCTTTATTGGACTCTAGAGACCTAGACCACTAATTGTGTCCAAGTTGGTTATCGATCTAGTCAAAATTGGGACTTTGTTCCCCTTGGGACATTGACTCTAAATAGGGTTCATTTTGACACCTAGGATTCTTACTGCATCTACCCAAGATGGTTTTTGGTCAGGTTAAAATTGGATAAGTACCACACCGTTATAAATGGGTTATTGTTGGAATGTTGGGTCCCTTGGGGGATCATAATGGTTAATTCATAGATTTAGGCTTCATGCTCTTTTAAGTCCAAAATGGTTACTAGTCCATCTAAAATTAGCATGAGTTCCCTTCCTGGGCTTCAGTCAAAGTTTGGGTCTTTTGGGGACCTTGAAGGTTTTGTTGGAGACCTAGATCTCCTTATGTATCTAGGATGGTTCTTAATCGAGTCAAAATTAGGTTATGTTGGGGATTCATCCTTGGAGACCTTAAAAATTTTCTACATAAATGGACCTCTTTATATGTCCAAGATGGTTCTTGATACAACAAAAAATAATCCATTGGTCCCCTAAAGATGGTGATGGTTCCTTGAGACCTTGACCTCTTTTAGACAAGTTGGTTTTTGGTCTAGCCAAAACTGGCTAGTTGTCACACTAATCAGAATTAGTAATGGTTCTTCCTCTATTATTTCTCAATCCACTCAAAATTGGTTTCATCTGAGTCATGTGCCCCTTTTCTCTCTATCCAGGCTAGCTCTTGCACCAATCAATTTTAGGATTTCTATTTTGTTCATATTGGGATCCTCTTTGGGACCCTATCATCTTTTTTGGCTCTTACATTTTTGGGTTTCTTTTGGCTTCTATCTCTATTTCTTGGTGAGTTATTTCTATTTTATTTTCAAACTACTTGGGAAGATATGGACCTCCTATTGTACCTAGGGATGGTACCCACACCAACTATTAAAGAAAGGTTTAATCTAATCTAAACAACATATTGAATAATAATAATAATAATAATAATAATAATAATAATAAT
>JARHVA010004161.1:1550000-1552500 GCA_037957365.1 Torreya grandis | reverse complement strand
TGAAATTAAATTTCACAAGTTTTTATGAAAAACCAAAGAGATAAGTATCAACCGGACCAAAAAGAAAAATAAAACATAAAAATAGAAATAATAGATGGAACCACTCTTTTAAATGTTACTATTATCATTTTTATTAGGCATGCCATCAATACAAAGTACTAAAGTAATACTAATATGTCACTGATTATGTATACCAGATCATAGATGACTAGCTTCTAACTTTATCCATAGTAGAATTCAACTAAATTTATACTTTGAGATATTTTAGACTAAATGGTTCAATCCCTATCCCATATAAAAAAATTGTAACATAATCAACAAATTTATGCTTCCTACACAAAACTCCTATTCAAATATAATCATGCAGTTTTACCAATATATTGTTCAATTTATCATTGATAAACCTTTCAATATTAATATACAACACACCACCATCATTGACATCTAGAAACTAGTTCCCAACCAAATATGACATTTAATAACTATTAGTTTCAACACATCGAATATATTTACCTCATAACATTGTTGTTTCTTCATTATTTGATCTTTAAATGTTTAGATCATCTTGAACATGTTGTAGAGAATGATTTTTTCTTAATTTTCATAGTTGCTTTTAAAAAAATACATCAGACTTATATTAACCCACTAAAGTGTATTTGGATCACTATCTTAATGAAACTGAGAGCCCTCTAACAAGTGCCCATCTACCACTAAAATATCCACCTTAGCTGCACATGGGTGGATATTTTTTCCAGTCTAGATGGGGATATAACTTTAGAATCCTCTCAAATCTATCAAAATGCTTTATAATATCTTCATTATCTCCATTTTTATATGAAAATTTTGAAGTAATTAATGTATTAACTGTAATTAAGATAATATGAATATAGATATATAAAATGTTTTAAAATAACATGTAGATAAAAAAATGAAATCAAAGTACTAAAATTTAGGATACATGAATGAATTAAATAAAATAGCTATGAAAAATAGTAAAAAAAGACTTATATTTGTTTCCTATATGTTTATTGTGATTGAATGAGACATGAATGAAATATTATATTGAACATAATTATGAGCATGAAAATATATTTTCTTGAAGATGATGCTTCCTTGAAGCATTACATAATTAGCATTTTTATTAAATCACTTGGATAGATTGTTTCCTTTGTTCAACCAATGGAAAATTGAATGTCATGAAAACATAATTTGGATTGAACATTAATAGAGAAAATAAACCATTGAAGGATGAAAAAATGTCAATTTGCGTTGTTGATATTTGTAACCTTAAAATAAAAGTTTGTTATAATCAAAAATGGATTCACAATTAACGATGTTAGAGGGCATTAAATCTCTAGTTTTTACATTATGAACTTTAATTGAACCAACCATTGTTGTAATATACCTAGGCAAGGGTAGAATAATAACATAAATAGTATAATAGTAAATAGTAAGTAATAGTAATGAATAATAGTTTAGTACCACATGAATTTGAATGAAGAGTAGATGGATTAGAATAGTATCAATAGAGGAGCATAATCTATTGTAATACATCTCAGAAAAATCTAAATCAAATTAGATTATTACTTTGATAAAGAGGTATCCCCATCGAATTGATAAGCAGTTATGGAGTGATTTCTTCTCAGAAAAAAGGAATATTATGTTAATATATTCATTATTTGTGTGTATTTGGAGTATGTGAGATATTAAGTTATTAACATATTGTATTAGATCACTTTCCATGGCCAATTACATGATATTTTTTATAGGCACATTTTGGAGAGGCACATTTTAGAGCTTCATCTTATAGGTTTTCAAAATTTAGATCCACATATTTCTTTCTTGTGACGGGCACATTTTGGAGATAACTGGACCTCTTTCTATGTCCAAGCTAGTTCTTAATCTAACAAAAATCAATTTATTGGTCTCCTGCAGACTATGATGGCTTCCTAAGATCTCGAGCTCATTTAGATATGTTGGTTTTTAGTCTGGCCAAAACTCATTGGTTGGTTCTTCCTCTATTGTTTTTTAATCCACTCAAAACTAGTTTCGTCTAAGTCATAGTGCCTTTTCACTCTCTATCCAAGCTAGTTCTTCCACTAGTCAATTACAAGATTTTTTATTCGTTCATATTGGGATCCTCTTTGGGACCTTGTCATCTTTTTTGGCTCTTGCATTTTTAGGTATTTCTTAGATTTTGTCTCTATTTTTTGGTGAGTTATTTATATTTTATTTACATAATAATAGGGAATATCTAGACCTTCTTTTATGTCTAGGGATGGTACCAACACCAACTATTAAAGGTGAGTTTAATCTAGTTTGAATAACATATTGAATAATAACAATAACGTATATTAATACATGTAATCTATGTGAAAAAGTTTAATATATTTGTAAGAGAAATTTTAATTGAGGATTTAAAACCATATAAACTTTTATATATGCTTTACAATTATGGTTTTAATTTATTCATGGCCCAAAAAACATATAAATGTGAAGA